>JAPMUY010004595.1:260000-262500 GCA_026901105.3 Galaxias olidus
GCTAAGGACAATCTCTTCCTGTTTGGATCAGAAGTGAAACCCTCCGTTTATTGATAGTAATCACTTCGTATTTCACACACTACTCCCACAGCAGACTATTATGCTTATGATTTCATACACACACGAGGTTGAGATTTAGATCAAATAGGAGAGGCCTAAAATCATCCCATTACTTTTCAATGTATGGTGTTTCTATGTGGTTATGTATTTCTATGTATGGTGTTTCTATGTGGTTATGTATTTCTATGTATGGTGTTTCTATGTGGTTATGTATTTCTATGTATGGTGTTTCTATGTGGTTATGTATTTCTATGTATGGTGTTTCTATGTGGTTATGTATTTCTATGTATGGTGTTTCTATGTGGTTATGTATTTCTATGTATGGTGTTTCTATGTGATTATGTATTTCTATGTATGGTGTTTCTATGTGGTTAAGTATTTCTATGTATGATGTTTCTATGTGGTTATGCATTTCTATGTATGTTGTTTCTATGTGGTTATGTATTTCTGTGTATGGTGTTTCTATGTGGTTATGTATTTCTATGTATGGTGTTTCTATATGATTATGTATTTCTATGTGTGGTGTTTCTATGTGATTATGTGTTTCTATGTATGGTGTTTGTATGTGGTTAAGTATTTCTATGTATGGTGTTTCTATGCGGTTATGTATTACTATGTATGGTGTTTTTATATGATTATGTATTTCTATGTATGGTGTTTCTATGTGGTTATGTATTTCTATGTGTGGTGTTTATGTATTTCTATGTATAGTGTTTCTATGCGGTTATGTATTTCTATGTATGGTGTTTCTATGTGTGGTGTTTATGTATTTCTATGTATAGTTTTCTATGTATGTATTTCTATGTGTGTTTCTATGTGATTATGTGTTTCTATGTATGGTGTTTCTATGTGGTTATGTATTTCTATGTATGGTGTTTCTATGTGGTTATGTATTTCTATGTATGGTGTTTCAATGTGGTTATGTGTTTCTATGTATGGTGTTTCTATGTGGTTATGTATTTCTATGTATGGTGTTTCTATGTGATTATGTGTTTCTATGTATGGTGTTTCTATGTGATTATGTGTTTCTATGTATGGTGTTTCTATGTGGTTAGATTATTTCTATGTATGGTGTTTCTATGCGGTTATGTATTTCTATGTATGGTGTTTCTATGTGGTTAAGTATTTCTATGTATGGTGTTTCTATGCAGTTATGTATTACTATGTATGGTGTTTCTATATGATTATGTATTTCTATGAGTTCCAGACAGAACAGGGAATCTACCGTCTTGTTGACCAGGTAAGGTCATATTTACAAATCTGTGATTCAAAAGGCAGACGTGTTGGAAGATGTTTGCTGTATCAAAACGAGTTACTGACAAACACAGGTGTAGGATTACAGCTGTCGTCACTTGAAATGTCAAAGCCAAGACAAAAAAAAAAAAAAGTATACATATATCTAATATATTCAAAACAAAGCTCCCTTGCCTGCCTGAACATGATCAGTTTACATGCAAGCATGTTTTTCTTAATCTCTATCAAATGCAAGCATCTACTGTTTCAGCAGTCAGCTAGCTAGGTGGTTCACTGTACCACAAGGCAACAGGGACACAACACCACTGCCACAACCTTACAAAAGCCTGTCTCCATGTAAAATACAGCCACCTGCTTACTGATGCCGCAATAAGTCGTGATAGACTTTTCCAGGCATAATTTGCTAAACATCCATCTTACATACGTCTTTTCAATAACGGAGGTTTCTTAAGTTTGTTGCGTTTTGTCTCTCTGTTCAGTAATGAGTTCAATACTATTGTATCTCTGCACTCCTGCTGTTCCCCAGACGTCTTTTGGAGACATTTATCACAGCAGAAGAATTCTTACATAAGCCTTTTCTACGAGTCGAGATTCTCCGGTTCTCTTTGTTAGCCTAATGGCCCTGTAATGGATGGTTGTTGTTGTTGCTGCTTTTTTTTTCTTTTTCTCCTCCAGACTTCATTTAAGGGAATACATCACAACCTAGGCCAAGACAACACACATCCAGACACTGCACGGATAAAACGCGCTTCACAAGTAAATCAGTTGGAGAATGGATGGAACTTTCCGATCCTGCAGACCAACAACTTGTCAAAAAGCAAAAATAAAAAAAACATGGCCATCTGCGAGGAGAACTCATATAAAAAAAAATCTGAAATATGCAAGTTGCCGTTGTAGAGTAACTGAGTGGGTAGCTTCTATGCACGTCTATCTACATTTCTATCGACAGTAGCTAAAGCACAGCGGAACAATCTGAAGAAAGAGGTTCACCTTTCTTGGCTTTCTTCTGCAGCTTCAAGGTGTCAGAGGACTTCTTCTTGATTTCTTGTCGAGCTCTCTTGTATTCTGAGAGAAAATAACAACAACAACAACACGTATGTTAGGACCATTGTTCCGTGTTGAATAACGCTTTCTATGTATGCAGATTTGGTTAGGGGACGGTTCCTGAAATCAATGAGCATGTGCG
>JAPMUY010004595.1:267500-320000 GCA_026901105.3 Galaxias olidus
GATACATCTGTGCTCAGTAACAGACCTGAACACTAAGCACCAGTGTACACTGTACAGGCCTGATACATCTGTGCTAAGTAGCACAACTGAACACTAAACACCAGTGTTAACTGTACAGACATCTGTCCTCAGCGGTTTACAAAGCTGAGATATTGTGGATTTATGGTGAATATGGAGGATAAAATAGCTTCCTTGTTACTGGTGGCACACACACACAGAGAGTATTAGTCAATATTTGGTGGGTGAAAAGAATCGTGTAAAAGGAGGTCTAAGCGCTTCTGTTTCCCAGTCACAGTCTCTCTGTGTGGTTCTTACTACTGTGCCTGTCTTTCTAAAACACACAGAGACAGAGAGAGAGAGAGAGAGAGAGAGAGAGAGAGAGAGAGAGAGAGAGAGAGAGAGAGAGAGAGAGAGAGAGAGAGAGAGAGAGAGAGAGAGAGAGAGAGAGAGGGAGAGAGAGAGCTCACAATCTTTCCCTTTTTAATTCTGCTCCCGTTTCTGGTTTTGGTAAATCAACTCTTACGAGGATGAAAGAGAGACAGAGAAAGAAAGACAAGTGAGAGAAAAAAACAAGAACACTGGGGAAGTGTGATAGAGGAGTAGTGTGTGTGTGTGTGTGTGTGTGAAGGTCGAAGAGAAACAGAGCTGAATGCAAACTATTTGTTATATTCCTAGCTGTGTCACCATTGAGCTCTGTTCACTTATTCATCCCTCCATCCCTCCTTTTATTCATTCATTTCCCCCTCTCAGACCAAGAGCTTGTTATTGGAGAGGGTGTGGTCAGGACATACCATACGACTCCCCATTCATTTGACACAGAAACAATAACACCACTACACCCACACCCTTCCCCACGCGGCGAGGTGGTCTGCTCCAGCACGGGCAGAGGGGGGCCCGTAAAGGACTGTCCCATTCCTAATCACAGGGGTGGATTGTGTTGCAGCATGAACTCCCTCTAATCCATAGAGCCACTATTTATTCCACTATGGTGGAGACAGAGGAGAGGATGCCTTTCTTAGAGGACTTTTATGAGCCTGGGGGATTGGGAGGGACTCTCTGTGGTTCAAGCTCATTACGGCAGCTGACAACACGCACGCACGCACGCACACAATGGCATAGAGACATCGTAAGGACAGAATCCGTCTAGCTTACGTTACAGGCAGGACTAGATAAGAAAACAAAACCAAAACAATGTCTCACTCTCAGTGGGTCTTGCTCGTTGCTTTTGAGCCATTAGTCTAGCTAGCCATGGGGGGGGGGGTGGGGGGGGGTCAACTACCTGGCTACCTCCACGTTACCATGGAGACGGCTGCTGTGTGTGTGTGCGTGCGTGCGAGCTGTCCCGCAGTGTTGCCGGGGCAATAGATCGTAGCTCCCCTGCTGTGTGTGTAGAGGTGTGACTGACGGATAGAAAGATGGTGCAAAATAGGAAAACATATTAAAACCCATCTCTCACAAACGTGTCACTTTAACCAACGACATCACGTTAAAGTAGCGGGATCAAGGCCTGTGCTAATGCTAGCCATGACGCCCCTGAAAATGTGTGGGATCAAGGCCTGTGCTAATGCTAGCCATGACGGCCCTGAAAATGTGTGGGATCTAGGCCTGTGCTAATGCTAGCCCTGACGGCTGGAAAGGAGAAGAGACAGAACTAAACAATAACTTTATGTATTACAAACACCAAATAATCAGCTGAAGCCTGAAAATTCTCCTTCATGGAGATGGACCAGCCAATAGCAACAACCTCAGCGAACCCCGCATTTAGCTACATGGTTGAGTAGCCGCCCGCCCGCCCGCCCGCCCGCCCGCCCGCCCGTCCGCCCGTCCGTCCGTCCGTCCGTCCGTCCGTCCGTCCGTCCGTCCGTCCGTCCGTCCGTCCTGCCGGCGACCTTGCTGGCTGTGTGAGTTAGTGCTGTTTTCCTATGGCTCAGCCACTTGAGAGAGCTGTAGGATCTAGGACCCACTGACCCCCTGGCTATAAATAGCCCCTGGCCATGCAGTGGGCTCCAGTTGCCCTGTGGTACCTCCCAAATCCAACCGTGTGTGTGTATGTGTGTGTGTGTGTGTGTGTGTGTGTGTGTGTGTGTGTGTGTGTGTGTATGTGTGTTGCAAGCTGCGGTATTAATAGCCTTGGGCTACGTGGTCATACAAGAGGCTTGTGATTATCACCCAACTGAAGCACGACCACTATACTTTTCTATCTCAAGCACTGCTCACAACTCTCTGATGTGTGTGTGTGTGTGTGTGTGTGTGTGTGTGTGTGTGTGTGTGTGTGTGTGAGGTTGGGCGTGTGACTGGGTGTGTGCAATGCATAAGTGAAATCAATAGAAGAAGATAAAATGAAAAGGAATTTAAAAAAGAAAAAGCCAGGCGAGAAAAAGTAAAAGAGTAAAAAGTAAAAGAGTAAAAAGAAATAGAGCGAGCGTGCGAGCAAACGAACGAGAGAGAAAGAGTGAAAGAGAGAGAGAGAGACAGGAGGGCTGGGCTGCTGAGTGACATTCCCCCCATGTCTCCATCTGTGACTGAGGTGACAGCTCTCTGTCTGTGTTGTCTTTGGCATGTCACACACTGCTGCTGACTAGACCAGCAGACTGGGGACCACTGGTTACAGACCAGACGCGCTCTCTCTCTCTCTCTCTCTCTCTCTGCCAAACAGAAGCCCTTTGTGTGGGAATAGGCCACTCTATCACATCTCAACAGACCTGATTTAGGGGAGAGGGAGGGGGGGGGGGCAGAGAGAGAGGTAAAGAGAGAGGCAAAGAGAGAGAGGGGGGGGGGTAAAGAGAGAGGTATAGAGTGGCAGAGAGAGAGAGAGAGAGATAGAGAGAGGTAGGCAGACAGAGAACGGTAGAGAGAGAGAGAAAGAGAGAGAGAGAGAGAGAGGGAGGGAGGCAGAGAGAGAAAGAGAGAGAGAGAGAGAGAGAGAGAGAGAGATAGAGAGAGAGAGAGAGAGAGAGAGCACCACAGTTGAGCTGTTAAGTCTGTGGGACAATGCGGTTTAAAAATCTTCCCCCTCCGGGGAATAAGAGCAGCTAGTGCCTGAGAGGGAGCACAGCTCCTTCCACTCCGACACAGACCACTTTCTCCTTTTCTTTGACGCACTCAAGATATATATGATCTTTATATGTTTAATGAAAAGGTTGGGTGCGTGTGTGTGTGTGTGTGTGTGTGTGTGTGTGTGTGTGTGTGTGTGTGTGTGTGTGTGAGTGTGTGTGAGTGTGTGTGTGTGTGTGTGTGTGTGTGTGAGTGTGTTTGTATTTGACCTTCCTAACTGAGGACGGAGAGACTAAGGTGCCAAATCGCCGACATTTCTCCTGAGCCAATCCAATCACAGCAGGTTAGTCACAACTTACTAAAGGATTAACCCGGCGGGCTGGGCTGCTAGTTCACACGATTAACCCAGCAGGCTGGGCTAGTTCACTGCTTTCTCAATATAGACCTTCAATGACACAAATACATGGAACAAGGTGTAGGAGGACTATGGTGCGCACACACTCACTCACTCACTCACTCACTCACTCACTCACTCACTCACTCACTCACTCACTCACTCACTCACTCACTCACTCACTCACATACAAACAACAGGTTATAAATAAATGTATATGGACACCACCCCTCTATTGTCTATTGACGTACAGAAAGGACTGGAGCATGTTTCCGGTAGCTGTGGCACCTGACCGCCGACCTGCACTGTCTGTATGCAACCTGAGATGTTACATTATTATGGATTGTGAGGTCCTGTCCAAAATAAGATCAGTCAGGTCTATTTCCTCCTTCAACCCCCGAAACACACACACACACACACACACACACACACGCTAAACATTCCTCTACCGCAGCCTTATGATCTGTGAACGGAATCTAGCTTGTCATTAAACCCGGTCTTACCTTCTCCTAACTTTAGTTACACGGCAGATTTTGATTAGGGAAATGTCATGTTAAGGAAAGAAGCCTTTGCTGCATGGCGTGGCTGGTCATTACATGAGACCAGGGTTTAGTGAGATGGGCAAGTCACATACACAGTCCTTGGAGAGCCAGACTGTGAAGCCATATCAGTTTGCTGCGCTAACTAGCCTAGTGCTTTGAGTATATAACGCCATATAAGCTAGCGATGCTAACTAACCCAGCGCTTTGAGTATATAACGCCATATAAGCAAGCGATGCTAACTAGCCTAGCTCAGTATGTAAAGTCGCATCAGTTAGCCATGTCAACTAGCCTAGCCCTATGCGACTACAAAGTCACATCAGTAAGATATGCTAACTGGCTAAGCCCATTGATAATGTCACATCAGTTAGGAATGCTAACTAGCCTAGCTCAAGCATTTGGTGCACAGATGTTGGTCCCTTGCAGAGCCATTCAAGGACTTGAGTAATAAGAAGCTCTACATTGCAGCACACAGCCGGAGACGTTGCCGAAGAGGGAGACAGGCTGCCAGAGACGCAGAGGCACAGAGACAGGCCGAGAGAGACAGACAGGCAGAGAGACAGACAGGGTGGCAGGGAGAGAGAGAGAAATAGAGACTCTCTCTCTCTCTCTCTCTCTCCTCAGAAAAGTTAAATCTAAGCATGGCCTTAACCTGCTCATCACCATGGAAACCAGCTGGTGTGGAGCAATGAATGAAAAAGGAAAAGAAGCCACTTGTTACAAAACAAAGGCTCACCTGTCAGGTGCACCTTCTCTCTCTGTGTGTGTGTGTGTGTGTGTGTCAGCGGTGCGTTCGTTTCAGCGTGTGTGCTTTGTGCTACCACCTCCTGAATGCATGACTATCACCACCACGCGACGTGGGAACGCAACACGCGTCTGCTCATCTCCACTGACGTGAAAGCACAGCTGGAATTCAATGTCTTTTTTTTCTCTTGCCCTTTCTATAAAAGGATGCCTCAACATTCGGCTGTGAAGACATTTTCTCGGGTCGGAGGAGTGGAGGGGAGGGGAGGGGAGGGGAGGTTGGGACGAGGCTGCTGTGAGTCAGCGCTTCCGTCTGCCACGAAAAGACGAGAGAGCGAGTGGGGAGGGGGGGGGGCTGGATCCACAACAGAGCGGGTTTTAGGTTTCAGAAAATTCCACTGACGCCTGGCGGAAAAACACACACTGGAGAACGCTCAGCTGTTTACTGAGATGCCGAGCAGGCTAGGCGTACACACATGGGGGTGGAGGGGGGGGTTTAACTTCCGTTCATTCGTTCATTCATGCACACGTTCCCTCGCTTTAATACATTCACTCTCTTATTTACTGGAGATACAACAGAATAGGACCAACTAAGAAATACCATCCAGAAAGATAGATACCAGCAGAAACAGATAACTGAGCCGAGGGGGAGAGAGAGAGAGAGAGAGAGAGAGAGAGAGAGAGAGAGAGAGAGAGAGAGAGAGAGAGAGAGAGAGAGAGAGAGAGGCAGAGAGAGAGAGAGAGAGAGAGAGAGAGAGAGAGAGAGAGAGAGGCAGAGAAAGACACAGAGAGCGACAGAGAGAGAAAGAGATAGATCGAGAGAGAGGCAGAGAGAGAGAGAGGCAGAGAGAGAGAGACAGAGAATGTACAAAGCCCACAGAAAAGGAGAGATAAAAAGCGAGGGAAGATGAAACAGAAGAGTAGAAAATGGCTGGCCAGGTGAGATCTGTCATTATCAACCAGAAGCACTGCTTCCACTCAGGTCACTTCTCCTAACGACCCCTCTTTAACACATAAGCATACATAAGCAGACATAAGCATACATAAGCAGGCATCGGCAGACATAAGCAGACATAAGCAGACATAACCAGACTGCTATCACATCCTCACCCTCTAGACTCCTACCACAACCTCCTCCACCCTCCTCTCCTCTCCGCTTAAACACAGAGACATAACCAGACTCCTCCACCCTCCTCTCCTCCACAAACTCTATCCTCCACAGGCCTCAGTCTAATGGACAGTATAACTACATAGTTGACAGTCTGAGACTGCTGGCTGGGGTTGTCTTAGTCGGGTCGATATAGGCATTCTGTGAGACCACCCCCACGCCAACCATATGCGCGCGCACACACACACACACACACACACACACACCTGCTGGGTGCTCTTAGGGGCCATGCTGACAAGCGCGTCTCTATCCTGTCTGTCTGTCTGCACGCTGCCCACTGACAGCTGTCACGCTGGAGGAGCTGGAGGAGGGGAGGAAAGGAGGGATGGAAATGGAGGGCAGGAAATAAAGACCTTTGGTGGGGACTTCATTCAGTTTTCTGTAGCCATGGAGCTTATAATGGGTTGGATCAATCATGGCATGATCTTCACTCCCATCATTACCCAAGGAAACTCTGGCCGCCTCCTCCTCCTCCTCCTCCTCCTCCTCCCGCTCTCCAGCTCCATCATTACCCAGGGAAACTCTGGCCTCCTCCTCCTCCTCCTCCTCCCGCTCTCCAGCTCTCAGCTTTAGAGTGACTCTACTGTGGATCTATAGTGTCATGGCACACACACACACACACACACACACGTTAAAACAGAGCCCCACACACACACACACACACACATTTAAACACACACACACACACACACACACACACACTGAAACAAACACACACACACACACACACACACACACACACACACACACACACACACACACACACACACACCACACTACACACACACACACACACACACACACACACACAGAGAAAGAGCAGATATTCACAGTCACTCTGCCTGGTCTGATCTGGGTGAGATTGGCAGGGGTTGGTTCTGAGTAGCTTAGCAACACTGTTCATGAGGCATGGGCTAGAAGCTCAGTCACAGCAGTGCCAGGCATCTAACCCACTCTGGTGCCAACTAACTAACCCACTCTGGTGCCAGTGATCGGGACTAACGCTGCCGTCACCACGGCAACCGGAGCCAATCCACCCCTCCACACACACACACACACACACACACACACACACACACACACACACACACACACACACACACACACACACACACACACACACACACACACACACACACACACACACACACACACACACACACACACACACACTAGTATTTTCTTCTGTGCTAAGATCAGGTTGTCCTTACACAGGTCAAACAAGTTTGACCGCTAAACGTTGAGAATACTACCACTTTATTTGTTCTGCTTCATGCGTTATATAATACACGCAGTGACAATAACACGCACTCTTAACTTTGCCTACAGCCACATCGGATCCCATCGTAGGCCACAGGACCGAAATTGAATTCATCCTTCAACGTCTCCTTGTGGTACAGAGCGTTTCCACTCCTAAGAGTTTGTGGTGTTTCTCCAGCACAGGCTGATCTGTTTACATTCTGAAGGGAGAGGGAGGGAGGGGGGGGTTGGATGTGATGACTTTACCGGCAATGAAGAGTACGGACAGATACAGCGCACACTGACTCACTTCGGGGGGAGTGCTGACAGCCCTTTCCATTCCTTTCCCGTGCCTCCGCATTCCCAAAAACATTCTACATCCACTCCCCGTTAATGGAAAGCCGGAGGAAGGTAAACAAAGCAAGGAGGTGCAAGCTATTTGTGTCAGTCAGTTCTCTCCCTCCTCTTCGTTTTCTTCCCTTGCTCTCTCTTCCCTCGCTCTGTTTTTTTTTCTCTCTCCCACTTTTGGCTCTCTCTTTCAGTCGTCCGTCTCCTATTAGTATTCCTTGTCACATTTGAAATGCAGTTTTCCACTTTTTCTTCAATTTCTCTCCATCGTTCTCTCCCTCTCCCTCTCTCTCTCTCTGTGTGTGTGTGTGTGTGTTTTCTTGGTACCCCGACGCAGGGTGTCTCAGTTCTAAACTGTGCTGTACACACAGCGGGGCTTCATCCATACCTCTGTGTCAGTGTGTCACCGCAACCCTGCCCTGTGAATGCTGATGAAGGGGAAACCAAGCCAAACCACCTACAGTAGCCACACACACACATACTTAACTAGACACACACACACACACACACACACACACACACACACACACACACACACACACACACACACACACAGTGTCCCAGTACCCATCCATCAGCAGGGCATCTCTCTGTCAGCGACAGCGGCGGCTTGCGGAGACAAGAGCTCTGAGAGATGTGAGCGGTCACGAGCACGAGGCCATTAGGAGCACAGCCAGGTGGAGACATTGACCTTCCAGGACCGTGGCTTTCTGCAGGGCTGCAAAGTGAAGACATTGATCTTCCAGGACCTTGGCTATTTGCAGCACAACCAGGCAAACCCTAGCTATCTGCAGCACAGCCAGGTGGAGACATTGATCTTCCAGGACCTTGGCTGTCTGCAGCACAGTCTGGATTGAGATATTGATCTTCCAGAACCTTGGCTATCTGCAGCACAGCCAGGTGGAGACATTGATCTTCCAGGACCTTGGCTGTCTGCAGCACAGCCAGGTGGAGACATTGATCTTCCAGGACATTGGCTATCTGCAGCACAGCCAGGTGCAACCCTAGCTTTCTGCAGCACAGCCAGGTGGAGACATTGACCTTCCAGGACCTTGGCTATCTGCAGCACAGCCAGGTGGAGACATTGATCTTCCAGGACCTTGGCTATCTGCAGCACAGCCAGGCGCAACCCTAGCTTTCTGCAGCACAGCTAGGTGAAGACCTTGATCTTCCAGGACCTTGGCTATCTGCAGTGCTTCCTGGTCTGGGTGAAGTGCAATGTGAGACTCCTTTCTGTTGGCAATCAATTTGGTATGAATTGGTTTCAAACTCCCCCCAAAGCAGGGTCTCAGTCAGTTAGCCAGCCAGTATATATATATAGCCCCAACAGATGTTTACTGGCCTGATGCAAAGAGCAGGAACTGGAAGTTGCTAGTGAACAGTGTGCTCAAATGAGCCATTTTACCACAGCGTGTTACTTTGTGTACAGAGCTCCCAGTCAGGACCTGGGGGAACACAATATGATGCCACACGTCCGGACACACTTAGCATTCAGACTCTGCCCGGAGACAAGAATACGCCACTGTGCTGTAACAGCCGGCTTAATCTCCGTTTACCACTCACAAAGACGGCCTTTCTTCACCACCTCATAGACGGCATTAGAGGCAACACAGAGCGGATTACGGGCCACTCAAAGGCATTCTGTAAGCATTCTGTGAGCATTCTGTGAGTATTCTGTGAGTATTCTGTGAGTATTCTGTGAGTATTCTGTGAGCATTCTGTAAGCATTACTGTAGAGAGAGTATGAGTGTGTGTGTGTGTGTGTGTGTGTGTGTGTGTGTGTGTGTGTGTGTGTGTGTGTGTGTGTGTGTGTGAGTATTCTGTAGAGACAGACATCCCGGGTGACATTCAGTCAATGAGGTATTCCTCGACTGTCTACTGTCTAGAGAGATGATACGAGTGTGTGTGTGTGTGTGTGTGTGTGTGTGTGTGTGTGTGTATTCTGCCTAGAGACAGACATCCCTAGCTCTACTGTAAACCTCACAGATAATATGTAGGTCAGAAGACAGGGAGCCCCCCCTCACCAGCCCTAGCCTCTCTCTCTCTCTCTCTCTCTCTCTCTCTCTCTCTCTCTCTCTCTCTCTCTCTCTCTCTCTCTCTCTCTCTCTCTCTCTCTCTCTCTCTCTCTCTCTCTCTCTCTCTCTCTCTCTCTCTCTCTCTCTCTCTCTCTCTCTCTCTCTCTCTCTCTCTCTCTCTCTCTCTCTCTCTCTCTCTCTCTCTCTCTCTCTCTCTCTCTCTCTCTCTCTCTCTCTCTCTCTCTCTCTCTCTCTCTCTCTCTCTCAGAGATAAAAATGCATAGACCTCGATGACTTAATGAGCCTTGGAAAACGTCACTGTGCCAAACATAATGGCCTAGGCTATCTTAGACTACATGGAATTTTTACGAGCTGCCTCGCGACGGTGATAGAACCGATATGATAGCAATCCTACGCTTGGTAAAAGAATGTCACTCACGTCATTCAAATGAGCTACCTGGCTACATGTTACCACCTTATCTCCGTGCATCTCTGCATTCTGCACGTATCCGACGGTATGCACCAAATCACAACAAGGTTCCGGCATACAAACTGACGCACGCGGGTATGCTACATCTCAGATAACAGCCGACTGAAGGAGAGAGAGAGAGAAATACAATGGGCGTCCTCTGAACCGCTAACTAACCAACTAACTACTTAAACACCACCTCCCACATTCCACTAGACATGCCAGCACCCAGATTAACAGTGTGTGTGTGTGTGTGTGTGTGTGTGTGTGTGGGGCTTGCGTGTGTGTGGCTGGAGGAGGGGGGGGGGTAGCATGTGTGCCCTGCAGGGGGCCAGCTTGTCCATCTCTCATCCGTCACGAGAAGACCTCCCATCAGATGGCATCACACACACACACACACACACACACACACACACACACACACACACACACACACACACACACACACACACACACACCCCCCCCCCACCAGAGGGGAGAGGAGAGGAGAGGAGAGGAGTAGAGGGGAGCAGAGAGGAGAGGAGAGGAGCAGAGAGGAGAGGAGAGGAGCAGAGAGGAGAGGAGCGGAGAGGAGCAGAGAGGAGAGGAGGAGGGCAGAGAGGAACAGAGCAGAGAGGAGTAGCGAGGAGAGGAGGGGAGCAGAGCAGAGGAGCGGAGGAGAAAAGAGGAGAAGAGCATAGAGGAGCAAGCGGAGCAGAGCCTCTCTCCCACTGTACATTCCCCTAGTCTACAGAGTGGTAACCAGTGCTAGAACATTCGACCTGGTTAATCCATTCAGATGCCTAATCTAAGGCTCTGGATATCAACAGATGGGTTTGGGATGATGGTGGACAGAGGACGAATCTACAGCATTACAGAGAGAACAGCTGGTTAAATCAAATGTCACGACCTTGGTTTTTGTGGTTTCGTTTTTATAAATAAATAAGTGTTATTGAGTCAACAGTCAATACACTGCTGGTGACAGGCCACACCTCAGTGTAGGTAAAGTGATGCGGTTTCACCATTCTGTGTGGGTCCACAAAGGGTTCTGGTGCCCTCCAAAACACACCGGCAGTCGGGTTCTAGACGGGACCTGTTCGGTCTGCTACTCAACCCCAATTTCGGAGGTGCTGAAGTCCAAAGAGGCAGTGGAAAGGGGACGTGCCCAGACTGACAGCCTTGACCTAGAGCTATGCTAGCTGATAGCCGTGACGGGCTGTTAAAAGTACAAAGGCTGACCTGCTCCTCTCCAACACAGTCCTGATACTCCACTGATACTGTGGTATTATTGGAGAGGGAAGATAATAAACGTGGTGATTGGTTTACACTACAGTCAATCACGTTATCAATCCAATTCATAACCCGATTTATTAGGTGTGTGTGTGTAAAACAGGACGAGCTAAACATTTTGACGAAGGCCGACACTGCTTATAGTTAGGAGCTATACAAAGATCCACACAAAGCTAGACCATATCTATAGAGTGTATTTCTATTCTGTAATAAAAAGAAATCGAAGGGTAATAGGAACCAGGAACCTAACCCTTATCTAATCGAAACTCAGAAGGCCACCAAAACATAAGTCTAGTTCACCAAAACAAAACTGTCTAGGCAACCCCGTGTCACTTCCTGTTTCCTTCAAAACGTCTATTGTGGTTTCTTCTCCCTCTTCCTCTCCCTCTTCCTCCTCCTCCCTGGGTTGGAATGGCCTCAAAACAAAGAGGGATGATGATCATGATCATTGGGAAACAGACAGTCATTAACCGGGCCCACGGTCTGACAAATGAGATGGGCCCTGACTTACATAATGATAGACACGCGAGAGAGCACCTCTGTCTGTGTGTGTGTGTGTGTGTGTGTGTGTGTGTGTGTGTGTGTGTGTGTGTGTGTGTGTTATTGACAGGCGGGTCTGCAGAGAACAAGGACTGGTCCTGTCAATGATAATGACAGGCTCCTTCTCCTGCTGCTGCTCAGAACCACCTCCTGTCTGCCTGCCTGCCTGCCTGCCTGATTGCCTGCCTGCCTGCCTGCCCGCCTGTCTGTCAGAGAAGATAGAACAGAGGTCCAACAACAACAACAACAGCAGCAGCAGCAGCAGCAGCAGCAGTCCTCCACCCTCAGCGGTTTCACGAGGCATCAGCAGGTCCATGGTAAGGTCACACGGAGACCGTCGCCGTGACAACGTAACAGTAACGCTCACAGACGTCTCGTTCCATCTTAAAGAAGTCTCCCTCCTCTCCTCCCATTCCAGCTCAGCTACTAGCCGCATCACAGCTTGACTTTGCTATGGGAAGTTGACAATGGCTTCCCCTTCAAAGTGGGAAAGGCAGCGCAGGGCGGTTGTGTTTGCGCCGGAGGGACGGGTGTTATGTATCCTTCCCCATGTTCCCCTCCAGGAGGAGAGTGAACGAGTTCACACCAGTAACTTCATCTGCCAGGGGGATCCGACAGACAGCCAGAAACCCTGCTCTGCTGGCAGATGGCCTGCTCAGGTAAGGACAGGCTGATGAGATCTCTCGTGTGTGTGTGTGTGTGTGTGTGTGTGTGTGTGTGTGTGCGTGTGTGTGCACGCAGGTGGGGTTGGTACAATCTGTTCCCAAGAACACTCACACAAAAACTTATGACACACACACACACACAAAAAACACACACTCACCCATACACATACACACAAATGTTAATCAGTGTCCTTGAGAGAGTTTGACCCACACACAAAGTCTTCTAGATTACAAACTGTGGCCTGGTCTGCCATTGGCTCACGGAGTAAACATGCAGCACTGCCAACAACACAGCCTGGAACCAGACACACAAGGTACCAGGAGAAAGAGGGGGGGGGGGGGGGGGGGGGGACCGACCATAGAGACAGAGAGGGAGAGAGGGGAGGGGGAGAGAGACAAATAGAGACCAGAGAGGAGGAGAGAGTAAGAGACAGAGGGGGAGAGAGAATAAGAGGGGAGAGAGACAGACAGAGAGAGAGGAGGAGAGAGAATAAGAGGGGCGAGAGACAGACGGGGAGAGAGAGAGAGGAGGAGAGAGTAAGAGGGAGGGAGAAGAGAGAGAGATAGAGAGAGAGAGGGGGTGATTGAGAGAAATGAGGGGGAGAGAGAGAGAGAGAGAGAGAGAGAATAAAAGAAAAAGAGAAGGGGGAGGCAGAAAGAAAGAGAGAGAGAGACGGATAGCAAAGTAACAACCAGGAGACACCATCCTTTATGAAGAGGGGTTTCTTAGAAACTGGAATGGTTTGTTTCAGGTCAACCTCTCCCTCACTCACTCACTCCCTCTCTCTCTCACCCTTTATTTTGGAGAGGCAGAGAGAGTGGGGGGGAGAGAGAGAGCGAGCGAGAGAGAGAGAGAACGAGAAGCTATTGAAACCACCTGCTAGAGTGCTGCACACAGCTTCTGCTAGCCAAAGTACACTCCTGTCTGATACGAGTTTTTTCACTGGCTACATTTTTCACCGCCTCAGCCACAGGTGCCCTGGCAGGAGACAGCGCCGGACTCCAAAACCTACAAATACCACAAAAAAAACACATAAGCTCAACACCACAGATAAGAAACCAACCTCACTTTCCCTAAGTAGGAGGACAAAGGCTTAGGTGGTGTGAGAGTGAATGGAAGAGCTAAAGCCGCAGGCGACGATCAAGGACGGCGTTTCTGCCTCTCTATCAGAGCTCCTCTGTGGGTCCAGAGGGAGGACAAAGGCAGCCTGTTCTAAACGTAGCATGTCAGAGGTACATGGGATGTTGATACAAGAACAGGGAGTTAAACGGGACCAAACGCCAACCGCGGAAGAGGGACCGAACACACACACACACACACACGCACGCACGCACGCACGCACGACACAGACAAACAGACACTCACACACATACACACACACACACACACACACACACACACACACACACACACACGCCACACACACACGCGTCACACACACACACACACATCACACACACACATCACACACACGTCACACACCCTACACCCACGCCTGCAGGCAGTCCCAGTCTAGACTGCCTGGCCTGTTTTTCATGTCACAGACGGAGGGAGTGGACAGACAGAGTGACAGAGGAACGTGTCCCTGTGTTACCGCACGTTATCAGCCCTCTGCTCCACTATCAGCACTACAGCGCTCCCTGCTACAAAGAAATGTCAACATCACCAACAGATTAGGAGGCAATTAAAGTTAGTTAAGTGTAAAGGATAGGGCAAACCAAACGGTGGTGTGGATACGATTTTGTAATTTTTGTAAAAGGGCAAGAACAACATAGTTCAGGAGAAGTGAAAGATACGACTATAAGAGAGACTTGTCAAATATCGCGTGACACATTTGGTAGAGAAATGCCTGTTTTGAATCTCGCTTTGCATTCAACTGTGTCACAGGTCCTATCGACAGAGTAGAATCATTAGAAAAAAACAATCCAAAGGTCAACTGCGTCCGAAGTTTGAACAACAACAAAATAAAAAACGAAAGCAAACGCTCAGGCATCGTTTCTGAAGAGTAGGGGGGGGGGGCTCTCCACTAGGGACAGCACGCCGACCAACGTTTTCAAGAGGATACTACAATCTTCACAGAGCGGCTAACCACTGCTTTCAGACAACTGTACATGATAAGCTGGTAGACAGACAGACAGACAGGCTAGTCAGACAGGCAGGCAGGCAGACAGACAGGCAGGCAAGCAGGCAGGCAGGCAGGCAGGCAGGCAGGCAGGCAGGCAGGCAGGCAGGCAAGCAGGCAGGCAGGCAGGCTAGGCAGACAGACAGACAGACAGACAGACAAGCAGGCAGGCTAGGCAGACAGACAGGCAGGCAGAGGAGAGTGAATCCTGTCGACGTAGGACCAGTCTCTGTTGTACGTCGGTGCTGACATCTCTCCTGGTAGTAAAATACAGAGCGTTCAGTCGGGCCGAGGGGGGGGGGGATCTACGGAGAGTGCTAACAAAAGCCCTCGGACCATAAATCTAAACGAGCACACCATAAGACAGAGAGAGAGGGAGAGGCTTGGGCCTCCACACATAAATCACACTGGAGAATCCTGGGCTCTGTGTGTGTGTGTGTGTGTGTGTGTGTGCTGGCTTGGCCTATTAAGCTGCTTCCATTGCGGACCTGGTTGTCAGTGGTTGGCTAAGAGAGGTTCCCATGATAGTGGGACAGCAGGGGCCGAGGGCTGATAGAGACAGAACTAGCTCTGTTTGCAGCTCTGCGCCATGCAGGGCCAAGCCAGGCCAAGCCAGGCTAGGCCAGGTCAGGCCCCTCTAATCTGACCCCCAGTGTCCTTAACCCTGTTAGACCCCACCGGGATGGTCTGGAATGGCCTGGGCCGGGCCAGGCCGGTCTGTGCTGAGCTAGGTTAAGTCAGGCATCTCCAATGCTCTACAGATATCTTACCCCACTCTGAACCAGAGTTGTGTTTTGGGGGCAGACAATCCTATTAGTAAGAGGTTTAGCTGGTGTGTAGCTGATCTAACCCCCCACCCCCCTCTTAATCCAGCCACCACACCCAGCCCGAGAAGTGCAGGGTCGGCTTCAGAACAGAGCTACGCGGGCCCAGGCAGCAGGAGCAGCAGCTCTGAGGGCCACTGCGGAGAGAGTCCTGGCTGGCCTGGTGGAGAGGCCTTCTGTAACAGAGCCATGTGGGGCACAGCAGCAGCAGGAGTAGAGGAGGAGCAGAGTAGGAGTAGAGGAGAAGCAGAGGAGCAGAGGAGTAGAAGAAAGGTAGAGGAGCGGAGGAGGAGAAGCAGATGAGTAGAGAAGTAGGGGAGCACTGTATGAGTAGAGGAGGAGTACAGAAGGAGAATGAGGAAACACAGAGGAGCAGCTGAGTAGCAGAGGAGCAGCAGCTATGTGGGCCAGAGCAGCAACAGCAGCACACTGTGTAGAGGGCACTGGATGGAGACACAGGGGACTGATTGAGAAACAGAAGCAGGCCAGAGAGGGAGGGAGGGTTAGGAGGGGGAGGGAGGGAGGGAGTGATAGGCGGGGGGAGAGGGAGGGAGGGAGGGTGAGGCGAGGGAGATGGAGGGAGGGAGGGTGAGGGGGAGAGGGAGGGAGGGGGGGTTAGGAGGGAAAGATAGAAGGGGGTGAGGAAGGGAGGGAGGATCAGGCGGGGAGAGGGAGTGGGGAAGGGTTAGGAGCGGGAGAGGAAGACAGGAAGGTTTGGGGGAGATCTGAGATCTGAGATTTGGAGGGAGGAAGGAGGGAAGGAGAGATGGAGGCACAAGGGTGAAGAGAGAGAGAAAGAGAGGGAGGGAGGGAGGCCACAGTCTGTTTGGTCCTGGCTGTCACATGAAGAAGGGGGGGGGGGGGGGGGACGCACGCGCTCTCCCCTGCATTGTCCCTTCTGTCTCCTCGGCGTCCCCCTGTCCTCCATGCAAGGCCAAATACACACTCGGCAGTTGCTAGTCATGACAGTCCAGCAACGTGCACCCTCTCTGGGCTTCACATGCACACTCTCCTGATTTCACATGCACTCTCCACCGAGCTCCCTGCTTTACGTGCACTGTCAGTGTCTCCAGCCTCACATGCATTGAATTTAGTTGAAGAGGTCTCTTTCCAGTTTGAAGTCCAAATACATTTTTCCCCCAAACAATCCTGTTTTCTTGTTTGACCCATTCAGCATTTTCTTTTCTGAAATAACTAGTACATCTTTAACCAAGTCCTTCCTTAGCCAGATCCAAAGTTCAAGATGAAGTCTGAAACACTTGTTGTGGCAGACCTCACACAGGAGCTAAGTCTTTCATTGTGCTGGGAAAGGCGGGAAACGTCTTCTAAGTAAACGGTAACAGATGACGCGCTAGGTAGCGCAGTGAGGTCAGCTGACCTACGGGGAGAGGTTGCCAAGGGAAACGGGCAAACCGTCTGGACGCCCGAAATCAAAACAAGATGTTTGCCCCTACAACCAACCCACCCCCAAAACACACAGTAACTCCAAACAGTATTTCAACAGTTAGCCTAGCCTCATAACGGTATCCAATTAAACAGCCTCCAGACTCAAGGTTCAACAGCGGGCCAGGCATTAACTCGTTAAGACCTGTCAGAGGGGAGAGCAACCTCATTTCAGCGCTCACATATTGTGAGAACCTTGGGCTGGTTTCTCTCCTTTAAAAACGGGCTCTACAAAATCAACGTGTTCCCGTAGGCTGAACTCTGTGAGAGTTGATGTGTGGCTGTATTGTTAAAGGTGGTGGTGGGGGGGGGGGGGGGGGGGGGGGGGCGTCGGTTGGTCTGGGAGGAAAAGAACCTAACTCGCCCACTGCAGTCTGCGGCTTAGACCTGGCAAAAAAAAAAAAAAGCCACTCCGTTTTCCAATCAGCTAGTCCGGGCTGACATTCAGTCACAGACCTAATCAGACGGTCAGCCAGTCTGCCACATGCAAAGAGACAATAGTGAATACAGGCCATGATACTATACTTTACGCAACCCTGTGACATTGCGGTGTTCAATGAAGGGGAAAAACATCAAGATTAACTATTTTAAACCCACGGGTTGTTGAGCAAGAAAACATATTATACATGCCTAGGCCTGTCAATGTATGTGAGAAAAGTGTCCGTGTGTTACGGTGCGTGTGTGTGTGTGAGAAAAGTGTCTGTGCATGTGTGAAATGTGCATGTGGAGTATGTGCGGGTGTTCTAGTGCATGTCATTGTGTGTGTGTGTGTGTGAAAAGTATCCGTGCATGTGTATGAAATGTGCATGTGGAGTGTGTGCGTGTGTTCTAGTGCATGTCACTGTGTGTGTGTGTGTGTGTGTGTGTGTGTGAGAGAGAGAGAGAAAAGTGTCCGTGCATGTGTATGAAACATGCGTGTGGGAGTGTGTCTGTGCATGTGAAGCGTTTGTGTGACGGTGTGCGTCTCTCGCTCTGCAGCCCCAGCGCTATGACGTGCCCTGCATGCCTGTCGTACAGTGCCTCAGCCCAGCCGCTGTCTAACTCACTCTGGCAGACCTTGTTTACAGTAAGCGTGTTATTGGAGACGGAGGGTACAGTCAACCCTCTGCAGAGCCCCAGATCTGCTATCCACCTTGGCTAAGGGGCGTTGCCTGTCTGCCTGCCTGTCTGCCTGTCTCCATGCCTGTCTCCATGCCTGTCTCCATGCCTGTCTCCATGCCTGTCTCCATGCCTGTCTCCATGCCTGTCTCCATGCCTGTCTCCATGCCTGCTGTATGAAGTGTTCTCACAATAACTGCATCAGGTAGTTGGACCAGATTTCACCCAACACGTCCACACAAGGAGAACCGTGTGGCTTAACACTAGACAGACTTCATCTCAGAGTCAATACACGTTTTACAGTAACTCTCTTACCAAAGAATGACTTGAAATCAATGAAACAAAATCAAACGAATAAAATGACTTAAGAAATTTAATAGCAAAGCAGCCAAATGTTGACCACAATTTGAAAGCCTTGGTAACAAGCTTAATGTTCTGATGAAGGGTCCCCGACAACAACACAGATCCGTCCTCGTTCTATGTGGAACAGAGCCAGAGAACGCCTGTCCCCTGTGGTGGTGATCACGATGAAGATGATCACGATGAAGATGATGGTGGTGTTAGCAGTGTTAGGGCGCCCGCCTCGCTCAGACAGGTCCAGACAGACCCGTTACAGGAGCTGTTGGCAGCAACACACACACACACACACACACACACAGCTTGATGCCTCCTCTCTTTCAACACGTACACCCCCCACACACACACACACAGATAGGAATTGCACGTACATACACGTACGCCCCAAAGACCCATGGATTAATTTGCACACAGATTCATATGCACGGTACACAAAGATTGGCTTTGTTGGAGGCAAACAGGGGTCCGCTCCCACACACCATGCACAGGCCGCACACTGCCCTGAGAGCACTGGACAAAGGGGGCAAAGAGCTGGAGCACGGCCGCTTTGAGAGCTTCCCTGTGACGTCTGTGCGACTGAGGGATACTGTACACAGACTGACTGAAGCCTGCCAACATCTTACACAGACGCAGTGTTTCTATAGGCCCGCACACACACACACACGCACGCACGCACGCACGCACACAGAGAGAGAAAGAGAGAGAGAGAGAGAAACACACACACAAGAAGACACAAACACAGTCAGTCAGCACCACAGAGAGCCATTATAGCAGTGAAAACCTGATCTGATTGGAGGGGCAGAGGCAAAGGGCTATCTGCAGCGCTGCAGACTTAAGGCAGACTCTCCACCAGCTCAAGTGAAGACTCTTCTACTCTTGAGGACAAAACAAAGACTGTTATGACTCTCTGGGGGGACCCCAAAAAAAAAAACGGAGTGACAAGAGGCTATTCATGGCGAATGCCTTAGTGGGAGAGTCAATAGCATCACAATGGACTCCTTCCATCATGCCCAATCCAGCTCTCATCCAAGTCTTCTTCAACTTTGAGCTCTGCGTTTCCTACTCTCTCGCTAGGCCTAGTTGCAGTCTTGTGTAGTTTGCGCTGCTGGCGGCTTGGACACACGGGTCTCTACACTTCAAAATTAAAGTGCCTTAAATTGTATAATCAAATCAGCGTGAATCTAATTCAATAATTCAAACCAAGCAGGCGTAAACAAGGTCACGCTGACTCACTAGAGAAAAAAGAAAAAACAGTCCAAGTGTCTCAAAAAACTGGACAGGCAAAATGTTAGTATGAGTGTGTGTGTGTGTGTGTGTGTGTGTGTGTGTGTGTGTGTGTGTGTGTGTGTGCGGGCCTACATAATTGGTATGTTTTGAAGTGCGTTTTGAAATGGAGGAGTTCGGCTAATCTTTAATACGATGACTGAGTGGATTTAGACTTTTAGCACAGATGCACATGTATAAAAGGGTTTAAAACCCTTCTCAGCTTCCCAGGTTTAAGCTTATGTCACTACAACAGAAGCACGTCGAAAATGCAAATAGTGTGACTCAAGAGTAACTCTCGCCGTGGCCTCAATGCAAACACTGGCTTATTGTTCAAATATTTTGGGCCAGTCGCTTTTCTTTTTTTCGGGCACACGATCAGGTGATGACACCATTTTGTCAGCAGAGACATCCTAGTCCACTTAAAAGATGACAGGTTCCCTCTTTCACTCTCTCTTTACCTCTGCCTGTTTCTCTACTCCCTCCCTCCCTCTGTCTGTCTGTCTGTCTGTCTGTCTGTCTGTCTGTCTGTCTTTCTTTTAATCTCTCTCTCTCTCTCTCTCTCACACACACAGTGACCTTAGTATCTCCCTGTCTTTCTCCCGGATTTCCAAGTCAAATTGTACGTAGCCCAAAATGTATCCACCATTGTAAATGATTGATACACCGTTGTTAGTTGGCCTGACATAGTACACTTTTTAAAAAGAGCTACGTACACTAAAAGGCAATTCCCTGTCAAAGATTTCCAAAACGTTTTCGGCGTTGTGTAACACACTGCCAGCTCAGGGGCACAAGATTCCGAGTATTCCCGCTGTGGAAATACGGAGCGCTTGGAAAACACATCAGCAGAAAAGCCTGTGTAGAAATACTCGAGTCAAACAAACACCGCTGCTTACTTTGGGTGCATGCAAAAAGCAAACCCTACTAAAAGCCCCAGTGTAAAAACGGCGAGGGAGAAACCTGGAGAATGACTGAGCCCTGGCAGATTCAAAGCCAAATCAACCCGCAAAACAAAAACACACTGTACTTTCACTACGCATTACTTCCCCAGATTCTTTTTTGTTGAAAACTCTCAAAAGTATAAAGTTCAATGCATTTGGATGTGATCCAAAAAAATTAAAAAATAAAAAACCCCAGAGCAGAACGAGCAAAGAGAGAACACCTGCGTTACAGTAATCCCTTCCCTGCTAATCCCAGCAGAGCCACAGCTGTCAACTACCTGTCCATGAAACTGGACCACAATGGGAGCTCCAACCAGCCGATCGCAGAGAACGCCTGGATTAAAAGATGAAGAAAAATAAAACGCTTTGTGTGGACATTTTTAATTGGGCCGCTCAGAACACTGCAGAGCCACAAAGTAGTGGACCCCAAACTTTTATGTTCCTCAAGGAGGCTGTAAAAGAGGGTTTTAAAACCACCACCCCCTTCGGTTAAAAAAAAAAAAAAAAAACGCCTCTGCCATCAGTTTTGAACCGCAGCTAGAGGTTTTAATTGCCTTCGCATTTGACCTTTTGATTCCTCAACAGACCTTTAAGAACCTAGCTCTCCTCACACAATATCCCTCCCTAAATTGAAAAAAAGCTGGAGGGTGTATTTGAAACTGACCTCAATAACCCAAATGAACTGTAGCAAGTAACTCTTTGTGGCTAGACCTAATTTCTAGACAAAAATACCACTTTACTTAATTAATCCCTGTAAATCTGAGATGACACCGCACAGCCTGATACAGTCTGCAAGACCTTAGTATTCTCATATTAACTCAAAGGCAAGCGCCATAAAAACATAATTAGTTTCTGAAGCCTGTGCCAGATTACACAATAAAACAAGACTAGGAAATGTTATAACACTCTATAATTACTCATTTATTTCATCATCATCATCATCATCATCATTTCTATGTATACTACAACAGAACATGCTAGCCTGCAGGCTAGCCTGACTGTTGAGGGGGCAAGCTCCTTCAGATTGGAAGGACACACTTTTTTTTTATCTTTTAAAGATGGTTCTCTCTTTGAGTCTCCCCTTTTTGTCAATCACCCCTCTCTTTCTCTACACTCTCTCTCTCTCTCTCTCTCTCTCTCTCTGCTGATTATGTTGCCATGGCAACAGGGGGCTTCACACAGATGGAGCCTGGCACCGTGGTCTCTCTCTCTCTCTCTCTCTCTCTCTCTCTCTCTCTCTCTCTCTCTCTCTCTCTCTCTCTCTCTCTCTCTCTCTCTCTCTCTCCGTCTCTCTCCCTCTCTCTCCCTCTCTCTCCCTCCTCCTTCTTCCTCCCCCCCACCCCTGGTCCGACAGTGGAAAGAGTCAAGGACTAAGGGCAGTTCTGCCCTTTGAAGTTCACAAAATGCCTCTGAGATGTCAATAACGTAATACATTTCCACCAAAAACATATAGTTATGGATGAGGAGGACCAGGAGAGAGCTATTCAAGTATATAATCACTTCTTGTTGGGGTTACAACCTCAAAATGGCCAATTAATTTGTCATATATTTGATAAAACCGCACCTTGTAACTTGTGACAATACAAAGATAGAGACAGCATGAGCTAAGCACATCAAAGTGGGTACTACAGAGAGAGTGAAACTTAAAGCTTGATGTAGGTGTGTGTGTCCTATATCCTACCATGAGCTAAGCACATCAAAGTGGGTACTACAGAGAGAGTGAAACTTAAAGCTTGATGTAGGTGTGTGTGTCCTATATCCTACCATGAGCTAAGCACATCAAAGTGGGTACTACAGAGAGAGTGAAACTTAAAGCTTGATGTAGGTGTGTGTGTGTCCTATATCCTACCATGAGCTAAGCACATCAAAGTGGGTACTACAGAGAGAGTGAAACTTAAAGCTTGATGTAGGTGTGTGTGTGTCCTATATCCTACCATGAGCTAAGCACATCAAAGTGGGTACTACAGAGAGAGTGAAACTTAAAGCTTGATGTAGGTGTGTGTGTCCTATATCCTACTCTAGCCATTCGACTGTCAGTATTTCAATCGCACTCAACACTAAGATGCTGACTTGCTTTGTGTTATGCAGAAAAAGGAGGTTCAACTAAAAGAGAGCAAATATTCAAACTCTCCTCCTCCCCCTCTTTCCAACCCTCCCACCCCCTACCTTCTTCTACTAACCAAAACACATCGTTTCCATGCGGTTGTCATGGAGACCACGCCATAAAGGGGGTTGCGCCTGGGGGTACAGGAGTTTGGGAGGTTGTTATGGAGAGGAAGGGGTGGTAAAAGCAGGCGTAAGTCAGCACAACGACATGAGGCTAGTTATCGTAGCCTCAAGCAGGCATTAGGGGGTAAACAGCGCAGCACAACGCCAAAAGAGTTCACACGCACCCAGATAAGAATTATGATAAAAATCCTGATGATGACGATGATAACGATTATGATTAAAAACCTGATGATGACGATCATTAAGCTTTTTCAAGAACGTCGCCTCATTTCAATCTAGCACTAGAATTGTATAACATCATTATTATCATAAGATCCATGGTATAGCAGACTCCTTTGCTTTGGTGAACCAAGTACCAGGCCGGAACTCAATCTCTCTGCTTGATAACTAGGTGAAGTGTTGAGCTGCAGTCGCCCCTGTGCTTTCATGTGATATATGCTATTACCTAAACCACAGTCATAAGGAATATGTATATGCTACTACCTAAACCACAGTCATAAGGAATATGTATATGCTATTACCTAAACCACAGTCATAAGGAATATGTATATGCTATTACCTAAACCACAGTCATAAGGAATATGTATATGCTATTACCTAAACCACAGTCATAAGGAATATGTATATGCTATTACCTAAACCACAGTCATGAGAAATATGTATATGCTATTACCTAAACCACAGTCATAAGGAATATGTATATGCTTTTACCTAAACCACAGTCATAAGGAATATGTATATGCTACTACCTAAACCACAGTCATAAGGAAGCTTCACCTCTATTAGATCCACCACGCCCCGATGCACCCTTCTCCCTCTGTAATAAAAACTGATATGAGAGAGAGAGAGAGAGACCGACAGGGGCGAGAAATAGATAGCGTGCTCTATTTTGGTAGAGGTCGCAGCTAATTATATACAGACCTTCGCTTCACACTACTTTTTTTTCTCTCTTTCTCTCTTTTTCTCTTTCGCTCTCTTTTTCCCTCTTTTTTTTCTCTCCCTCTCTCTGGTTGTACTGTGTCTAATGCTCCAGCACCTGGTTCTCCACATCTGTAGCTTCACTTAATCCAGCACCCCCCGTATATGCGCGCACACACACATACACACACACGCACACGCACACACACGCACACACGCACGCACACACACACACGCTTCAGGTCTATCCAGGTCAAAGTAACAAACTGACAACAGCCAGAGTTAAAGCCTGAGGAGCAAAATGTATGGCGTATATTTGCCTTCTTTTAAACGTTCAACAAAAATCCACGTCCATTTTCATGGCTACACCGTGTTACAAGTTCCCTTCGTGATGGATGGACTGCAGGCTACATTACTGGGACTCCATTAAGGAGATAGTTCCACTACCTCAGCGGTTTCTGGCCTGTCTCTGTGTCCCTGTATTGTAATCACTGTATGGTGTTAGTGGTCTGACACCTGCGGCCATTTTGTTTTTACTCGTCATCAGCACAACGGGGGAAACTGTCCCCCTAGGACTGGTGCTCCCACCCCCCTCTAACATGCCAGCAACTCTATTCCCCTGTATTGTGTGGTGACTGACTGTACCGCCACGTACCCATCAAAGGCCCCGCGGCCACGCTAGTGTTCTGGAGGCTATTTGATCTCTGTCCAAGGAGGAGGTGGGCGGGGAGCACTGCAAAGCCAACGTTGGCCAGGTTAGCTGCTGCACCCTCTCAGGGCTTTGATGGAGAACGAGATGACGAGAGTTGTCTGGAAAAGCTTACAGGTCACCTAGAAGCCCCGAAGGGGAAAGACATTAAGTAGAAAAAGTGACGCTGTATTACATTCGGTGGAAGTGTCACCCTTTGATGGGAGTGTATGATTTATGAAGACAAAACGCGGCCTCGGTTTGATAAAGCACGTCTGTTTTGACTAACTAAACGGATCAACACTGTGTGAGCAGCTCCGTCGCAACCTCCAGTCACTCTCTGGGTAAGACCTTTTAAATCCAGGCTCTCATTAAACTGCGGAGGGAGCCGACTTTAAGATCAGCTACGCTTCATGGATGCCGACTCCCGTTAGGCTGGGGTCTGACCCCGCTGCTCCAGTAATCGTTACCGGTAACCGACGGCAAACGGGCAGTCCTACGGAGCAGACGGACGGACACATGGTCGCTGTTAGGGAAACCATCGGGGCTCTCTCGCTCTACTTTGCTGCTCGGCCCAGATCAGATAACGATGAGAGGGGTTTTAATCGCCTGGAGAAAAAAATTATCACAGAGAAACCCCGTAGGAACCAAAGCACTAAAAGAGGACGGAGACCGATCAAGACAGATAGAGAGAGGGAATGAGATGTCAAGCAGGAGGAGAAAAAAAAGAGCGAGAGAGGACGAGAATAAAGTTGAGGTTAGGAATGAGCAGTCAACAACCTCTTGACTAGTATAAGCATAGGGCACTGCGTGGTGTGTGTGCTTTTTGTTGTGTGTGTTTGTTTAAGTGGCAAGAGAGAGAGGGATTGAGGGGGGTACAGAGAGAGGGGGATACAGAGAGAGAGCGAGAGAGAGAGGGGGGATACAGAAAGAGAGAACGCGAGAGAGAGAGAGAAAATAAGAGAAAGAGAGAGTCATTCCTTCTCCTCCCCTGGCCTGACACCTTCAGTCCTAAACTGTTCTATTAATAGCAGCTAAGACGGACACAAGCATTCATCACACTGGGAGAAGCACTCACACACCACCGCGCACACACACACACACACACACACCGCCTGCCTAGACACACACACGCTCATAGAACTGCCCTAGACACACACACACACACAACCGCACGAACACACCGACTGCCCAGACATACACACTCTCATAGAACTGCCCTTGACACACGCACGCACACGCTCACTACCTGTCCTAGACATACACACTCTCATAGAACTGCTCTAGACACACACACGCTCATTGCACTGAGAGGGACGCACGCACGCACGCACGCACGCACGCACGCACACACACACACACAGAGAACGCAAACACGCACACACTGAAACAGACACATCCATCAAGACACTGCAGGAGAGGAGAGCGGGGCACGGCTGGAGTTTGGGAGCTGAGGCAGAGGGTACAGCGCTCTCTCTCTCTTCGTCAGCTTCATCATTCTCCTCTCCCATACCTCCCTCCCTCCTACGCTCTCTCTCTCTCTCTCTCTCTCTTTCTCCCTGTGCCTCCTTTTTTCTTGCACGGCCCATCATTTCTCTCGAGCTTTTATTTCACAACCTTTCCTCTCCCTCCCTCCCTCCCTCCCTCCCTCCCTCCCTCTCCTTCTCTCCCTCCCTCCCTCTCCCCCCTTCACTCAGGGTCCTACAGGGCAGTGACAGTGCTGGGCTGTTCAGCCGAGTCAGTGACTCACTCTACCAACGCAACCAGGTAGCCAGTCATGCTTTAACACACACACACACACACACACACACACACACACACACACACACACACACACACACACACACACACACACACACACACACACACCTACGTAGGGACACTCCCTCGTTCGGCCTTTTCTATAAACCGGCTCACTCCCAATGTGCGGTTGCACAACAGAGACGTCAGAGCGGCTCACTTCCGTCTGACTCACGGGACCTGTACCGCCAGCGCCATGTCACCACTCATCACCTGGACCAACCCAACATCCCCCACACTGTGACGGTAAACACTTCCATGGAACCACACACACACAGAGAGAGAGAGAGAGAGAGAGAGAGAGAGAGAGAGAGAGAGAGAGAGAGAAATGTCTGCAGATTTGACTTTTTCTGCCTCTGTTATGTTGTCATTGTATTTCTATGTGGACTGTTCTATGTGGACTGAACCGCACACACACAGAGAGAGAGAGAGAGAGAGAGAGAGAGAGAGAGAGAGAGAGAGAGAGAGAGAGACAGAGAGAGAGAGAGAGAGAGAGAGAGAGATCTCACACATTTTCCCTTGACTGACTCACTCCGTGACAGCGACGTCGGTCGACGTTTTCACGCCTCCTGACTGACTGAACTCAACATCGACACTCTTAATTTAGTTACCCAACACACCACGTATCGGGGACCTTTCGAAAGCCTTTGTGTTCGTTAAGTTCACTTCCAGAATGACTTTAGAATTCAGACGGGCTAGTCTGGGGTTAGCTGTAGCCCCGAGGAAGACCAAGGGAGTCTTAGACCTTCAAGAGTATTCCTCAAATTGTTTTACTTTAAAAGAAGCCAGGGAGTGGAGACAGATGTGCCAACAACAGAGGGAGGGAGGGAGGGAGGGAGCAGGAATGGGGGTGGAAGAGAATGGAGGGAGGGAGGGAGGGACGGAGGGAGCAGGAATGGGGGGGGAAGGAGGGAGGAATGGGGAAGGGAGGGAGCAAGGGATGAGGGGAAGTAGAAAGGGCAGAGAGAGAAAGGATTGGTGGGAGAGAGGGAGAGGAGGATGTGGGGCAGGAGGAGGGCAGTGGCTGTGCTTCAAACGGTCGTTCTGATGGATTTATATTCCACTGATGAACGACCCAGAGACCTCCTCTGCACTCCCTCCTCTTCCTCTCTCGCTTCCTGGAATCAAGAGGTTCCTCTCCCTGATTTCCCGGGAACACGAGTGCTCTGGGGGGTCCGCTAGAACCGTTTCAGGAGATTAACTGTCACCGCGTTGACAAACACACCACAGTAAATACAAACCACTGTCAACCACTCCAGAAGAACAAAACAAGGTCTCCCTCGTGGGTGCCCCCCCCCCCCCCCCTCGTGTGTGTGTGTGTGTGTGTGTGTGTGTGTGTGTGTGTGTGTGTGTTTTCCTGGTCTCACCTCGAGAGCTGGTGGCCAGATCAGCCACTTTCTGAAAGGCATCAAGGAAGGCAGCTGCTGCCACCACCGTCGCCCTGGCAACGCAAACAGAAGGAGTGTCAAAAGAAAGTGAAACACATTTAATTTACGTATTGAACGTCGTTTTGATCAAATGTTACCATTCAAAGCTGCGACACTTCAGCCTACGTCACTTAGTGCTCACTCTCACAGTGACTGAAAACCTTATTTTATTACATAAAACAGCCCTTGAAGTAGTTTTCTATTGTTTTTTTGTGCTTGAAGTCAATGCCTTTCTCTTGTGTAAGGCAGAATATGTCTCATGAGATAAAATATCAAAAGAATCATCAAAGGGAAGGGCCTGGGCTTAGGCAGCAGAAACAGATCAAAGCTAAAGAGAGATTTAGTCTTTCCTTCAATTGTTTTACTGCTTTACAACAACACACACACACACACACACACATTGTTCAGAGCTTCTGATTGGACCTCTTTCAAACAGCAATCTGACTTTTCAATTGTTGTATAACGCATGCGTGTGTGTGTGTGTGTGTGTGTGTGTGTGTGTGTGTGTGTGCGTGCGTGCGTGCGTGTTCTACCGCGACCATCTGATTGAGAGGCTCTCTGTTCCGCTGGGTCTCCGTCGGGCCCTGGTGCAGGGGCCCTCGTGTCACCGTCCCCTCTAATGGCCCCTAATGACGGTAAACGGCCCTAGCCAATCACTGATAAGAGATTTTCATCACAGTCCAACTAGCAGAGCGCCCCTCAATTACCCCAGAAATATGTTCCTCTCCGGCTACGTTTGGAATGCCTACTAACAGGCCAAGCTATAATTCTTTTATCACTTTTTGTCTTTCTTCCTTTTCTTTTGATATATTATATATATTGATATATATTGATAATATGATATATTGTATATTATATAGACTGATTATATAGACTGAAACACAGTTTAAAAAGAACCTGTGCTGACTGAGGACGAGCAACGGGGTTTGTTTGTTCGGATGGCTGTGTTGTGGACCATCTCGTGTTTCTCTGTGCAGTAAGCAGAGCAGTGCAGAGACCCCTGGAAACTCAACTGGTCACCACAGAACGGACCGATTGACAAACTGATTCACTGAACGTCTGGCTGGTTTGCTGGCTGGTTGTCTGACGACCTGTTTGGCTCTGGTCTGCCAGGCTCGCACAGCTCGTAAGCTGGTTGATAGAGGGTTAGGAAAGCCAGTTGGCTGGCTGGATGGTTATCCACTTAAGACAGCTGGTTGACTGGCTGGCTGGCTGGTTGACTGGCTGGCTGGCTGGCTGACTAGATAGCCAGATGGTTGGAGGACTGGTTCAGACTGACTGACTGACTGACTGACTGACTGACTGACTGACTGATTCCAGACCATCATACGATTAGGATCAGACTGTTCCAACAACTGGGATGATTTATCTGATACATCTGTGTGTGTGTGTGTGTGTGTGTGTGTGTGCGTGAGTGCGTGCGTGCGTGCGTGCGTGCACACATGTGGGCCAGTCTCATATCTGATCCTATTCCAGGGCAAACATAGTAAATAAGTTGCAAACAGAAACCAAGGGGGTGCACTCCAAACCTCACAGCAGGGTGAAAAGGTCTCCTGGTACTCCAGAGGAGTGACACACAGACTGTGTGATTCTACAGTACACAGACCTGGTAGTATACACAGACTGTGTGATTCTACAGTACACAGACCTGGTAGTAAACTCAGACTATGTGATTTTACAGTACACAGACCTGGTAGTATACACAGACTGTGTGATTCTGCAGTACACAGACTTGGAAGTACAGAGGAGTGACACAGACTGTGTGATTCTACAGTACACAGACCTGGTAGTGTGTGTGTGTGTGTGTGTGTGTGTGTGTGAGACACTACTGGATCCTTGTACAGAGCCAGACAAGGTCTGAAAGCCCAGTAGGATAGCGTGAGAAGAGCCCAGCTTCGTTGCTGTTTGGTCAACACATGCACTGTACATTGAGGACCCAATTGAATGACACTGTAGACAAGGAGTCCAGCCTTGGTCATGACAGAGATGTACTATAAATATGTACATGTCCTTTCTGTGTGGATGTCTTTTTTTTCTTTTTTAAAGCGAGATTGTGCTTTTCAGGATTTGCACTAGAGATAAACTTTGACTGTCACTAAGCACAAAGGATTAGGTAGAATTTTTTTTTCAAAAAGTAGACTCTTTTTGACGGATTTATAAACAGTGAAGCTGAGAACAAAAACCTAAGGGAGAAAAACAATGTGAAAACTGGAGATGGGATTCCCACCTTACATGGTCGTGACAAAGCGGAGCCAGAGCACCTTATTATTATAGACCTCTGATTTAGAACAGCTAATGCTTCATCAAATTAGACGGTCAGGGAAGTTCAATACAAATGACTCCCACAACCTGGGCAATGAATCAACAATTGATTCCTTTATACCTGCAGTAATGTCATCAGGACTAAGACAACGTGGCTGTGGACGAACATCAAGGTAGTGAACAGGCAGACACACGCTCGCACACAAAGACGTGCACAGGAACACACCCAAAAAAACGTCTGAACCTGCGCATGTAAACTGTGCACAAATAAAACCTATACACACAAATGCACGCACACTCACTTCTACGAAAAGACCAAGCAACAACAGTGACCAGGCAAAATCTCTAATTGTGTTTGTTGTTTTAAGGTTCCATGGTGCACATTGTCCATTGTTTTATAAAAATCCTGCATCAGAGAGAGAGAGAGAGAGAGAGAGAGATAGAGATGGATGCTCTTTCTTCTATATGAAAGGGAAGATGTGGCAGACGTAGAAGCTGCATGTCTCCAAGGTAAGATGTACCCAGTTGGAATCCCTGCAGTCCTACAAAAGAGAGGCCTAGCGTGCACTACTTAACACTACAGTTATGTAAACGCAGCCTAACATCATGCCATATAGAGAAGCCTGCTCTCTAAATTATGCCTCTTTTGAAAGACGCAATTATCACATTTTGCCTTTTCTTAAACACGTCTGCGATGTACATCGACACTACGACAAATTATGGGATTTAAACCATTCTCAGTCTTGATCGCATCCCAGTTGAACGGACACAGTCTACGGGCTTTCTATAGACGGACCCACGAAATAAGAAACTGGAGTGACACAGCTGCATACACTGTGAAAAACCCGAACACACTGCCATGTGTAGGGATCTGCGTTTAGACCTCCTCTAAGCCTCTTTAAACCAAACAACCTTCCATTTAAAAACGCAGTCCTGCTGGTCAAAACCATGTGCACTACAGTCGGAGACAACTCACTGAAAACACTGTCGTTGCGACACATTCCCAAGGCAACGTGTGGGCAAAGACTAACAGGCCTACGTTAGAGAGAGAACCCCCTTCCCTTACGTAACTGGACGAGGCTTTAGTTTGGATGATATGGCTTAAATTAAGCAAATGGAGATGGTAGTGCTAAACTAATCAAAAGTAGGATGTTTTTTTTTTTGTCAAGACTCTGGAAATCTGATTTTGGGGTGCTAAGCATTCAACGTGAAGATAAACCAACTGACTGTGTTCCAACTGAACGTCACACTGAGGTAAGGCATGTCACCGCAAGGCTTCACGACTGCATGAGGACGTCACCGAATCGTCTGTAATGTCAAACAGCAGACTGGATCCTACCGTCCCCCCAGCCCCTCACATTGAATGTACTTTCAGGAGGGTTGCATTCCCTAGCTGTCAGAGTCTCTCTCTCTCTCTCTCTCTCTCCCTCCCTCTCTCTCTCTCTCCCTCTCTCTCTCTCCTTTACAGAGGAGTTAAACTGACAAAAATAATTGCACATAAGCTTTGCAAGGCTACCTCTTTCATTGCTTTGTTTTTATACTTTCATAAGGCCAGACACAGCAATCAATTTTTGTGCCGCTGTTTAAGTTTCTCTTATTCGTATTTGCCTGAAAAAACATCCCAAACCTCTAAATGCAATAACACCCCCTTTGCTTCTTATCCGGTAACCTCAAGAAATTAATGGTCTGCCGAGAAGCATAACCTCTGTCATATTAAACAAAAGCGCTGTTATCGACCCTTCCATGTGTGGCTAACCAGTAGGAAAGACATCATCTGGGCAGCAAGCCAACAATTAGAACAAAGAGAAAAAAAAAAGAACCCTCTTGAGTTTTAGCACCACCGGGTCAAATCCTTAACCTCGTATGAATGAGAACTTTGAATAACATATCATAACTAATAAACTGTTATCCTCCTGTAATGGAGGGTAAACCAAACTCACTGGCCTCTGTGCAGACTCCTTAAGACAGAGGGCTTTTGTAACTGTCCGTCATGAGTCGTTTATCAACCGACACGTGGCAAATTGGACTACCAGGCAGGTAGTAAAACAAAGATTAAAGGAGATACTTTGTGAGCATGGGCTTAGAGGACATAGAGTTAGACAGGGTAGAAGATGTTACACTGCCGTGAGTCCAGTAGAGGCTTCATGCGTTGTTCATCTTCATGATTTCGCCATGAGAAATCCAGATATAGAATACCATTTTTCAGTATCTCAGTAAAAATAAACTGAAAAAAATACTATCCGCGTAGTACACCTAATTTGTGTCCACTAACATTCAGTCAGTAATCTCAGGCCTAAGTCATCCAGTCACACGAGACCTCCTGACCCCAGCACACGCCCCCCCCCCAACGACCCCCCCCCCCCCCCCAGCAAACCTAATAAGGTGTGTGTGTGAGTGCGTGACCTATTAGCTTAAACTTTGTAGACAATAGAAACATTTTAATTAAAAAGAGAGAATAGAAAACAAAGTAATCACCTTAGCTGAGACTGCAGCTTGCCAGCCTTACTGATGAAGTCTTCCCATATAGGATAGCTGCTCTGTAGACACATGAAACATAGAGTCAGAACATCAGGAACAGAGGAGAAAGGGATGAAACATGAAACATAGAGTCAGAACATCAGGAACAGAGGAGAAAGGGATGAAAAGAGCAGGATACATTTTGATTTTGAGACGCAACATAGAAGCTATAAAAAAATTAATACCAAATGCACCAAGAACCCCAAAGTCATTTTGTCGAAATAGATATGGAATATATTAATATCACTATACATTTTTTACCCTTACAAATACATGTACTTGTATAAATTAATAATAGATAAATGGAAAATGCATAAATCGGTGGAACCATTCAGCTGTCATGTTATTTGACCATTTGACCTATCCATGTCAAAGACTACTATAGTAACTTCTGGGTCATGAGCTAGCAGCTACGTTCTCTGCATTCCTGGAACTAGTGAACAGCTGTGCAACCCACTAATGACCTCTTCATTAAAGAGGTAGGGCAACGGGCCCAATAGTTAAAAAATGATTGTTTTTAAAAAAAATCGCCAATTGCAATAGCAAAGCGTTGTCCTACTTTTGACCATAGCCTATTCACTGGCACGCCGTTTGTGGAGTAGAATTGACACACACACTAAAATGACAGATAAACAAAATATGGTCTAATTGAAAGAATTGGACCCAACGATAGCGAACAACATCTCGCGCCAAGTGACATACCACACAGATGGTTCCGTGTAACCAAGTACAGGTGAAAAAGTGGACATGATGGCAAGACGTCTACTACGCTGCAACTTCTGCTGCCTATATACGTCCGCATGCAGTTAACAGAGTGCTCTGTCAGTTAGCTGCTCAGTTGTCTTGGAACATTTTTAGATTAAGTTATCTGAAGGCGATTATCAGGGGAAGTTTCATATCTACTCACTCCATGGCTAACCCTAACCCTATGTATATATATATATATATATTCAAACTAACCCTATGTATATATATATATTCAAACTTACTTTCATGTCCCCGATCACAGTTTGGAAGAGTCCCCCGAGTGCACTGCATTCCTTCTCGATAACCGCCTCCATTTTCACGACCAAACAAACTCACTGGTCAGTCCACTGGTCAGTGAGTCAGCCAGCTCCCGCTGCTAAGGTAGCTGCGGTAATGTTAAGCAATCTGAAAGGGTTAACTTTAATTTGCTAACCTTACTTAGTTCTGTCGTAGGAAGTTAGTTGTTCACTAATTCCCATACGCTTCTGCCTATGAGAATAAAACGTTACAAGCACCACTCGCCTCAGACCTCGGTCGCCTGCGGACAAGGGGTGTGAAAAGAATCGCCGACAATACAATTTAAAGTCCAAGCTCTGTTCCGATTGTCTCGATAACGAGCCATGGTTCTATAATTGATAGCATATCTTAATTTACCAAACACAAAACTATAGCAAAAACTGTATTTCCCTAATGTGTGATTCCAAGTAGAGTGAGTAAAACCGAACAGCAGCTCGCCACATCGCAAATTCCGCCAGACTGAATCCGTAGACTTAGCTATCTTTTACGTTACCTATCGAGGCCACTGGTTGTAGCTAAGCAGTGTGTGAAGCTGGCGGCTAGAGCAATTTGTTTCAGAATAAAAGCTCAAATTAAATGTCACTTTTTATCGAGATAAAATAGGCCCATGTATTTTACATGAAATCGACAGTGCAGGTCATTTCAAAACACTTTAGTCAAATATCACCGACTTTTGCTGTTGACATAAGATCGATGGTACCGTGAGTTAATAATCATAATGCATGCATATAAACACAATGTTTAATTTTACTGAATACTGCATAGCATGTATCTTAACGCTGAAAGTGAGATAATGCAAAGGTTTTGCCCATCTTCTTTCCGTACTCGTTCACATTAAATACTTTTTTACCAATCAAAATCGAGAGAGAGAGAGAGAGAGAGAGAGAGAGAGAGAGAGAGAGAGAGAGAGAGACATGACATTTATTTGGCTATTATTTGCCAACACTGCCCTCTTTAGGCAAGAGGTTTTAACTGCAATATGATGAAATCCTAAATCCCCATTGCATGCCATTGTATTCATTGTACGCTTGTCAACAGTCCTAGTTTAATAACTGACCATTACATTCTCTTAAACGTATGTAAATAATGCATCACGCTTGAAGGCCCTCGTGTATGAGACTCCTAAAGCCTGGTTTATACTTCTGCGTGATCGCGTTAGCGAATGTAAACGTTCATTTGGAACTTACGTTCGCACAGAGGTTTGCCTACTGCATAACGGGCCCAATAGGTAGCAGTGCCGAATTCAGTCATAAATATACATACATTACATACATACATTACATACATACATTACATATACATACATACAATAACATTGTACACATCTATGTAATTCAGTAATTCAGAATGTACACAAGTCCGTAGAGCACAGACACGGAAACTCCCGTTCGTGTCCCGCACAAGAATAAACAAAGAGACCGAAGGTTGCTCACAGATTTTCATATTTTCTTATATCAAATCAAATCAAGTTTATTTATCGAAAACGTTTAAAACAAGCAGAGCTGACCAAAGTGTTGTACAATATATTCATATACAGTTTACCAAACAATACAGAAAACAGTTGTAACATAGCCTATAGGCTATATTATGTACAAGCTAAGTGCATAGAAAACCACTAATGTGATTCGAAGGCTATTGAAAATCAGCATATCTGCTCCAGTTCATTGTGTCATCTACGTTTTAATTTGTTTAGATACAGCCAAATATTACCGAATATCTACTTGTTTCCTACTCTGCTCAACCAATCGCACTGAGAAGACGCTTTGCGCGACGGGATGTTAGGATTAAAGTTATCTTAACGCGACAACAATTCCAATTGTTAAAGTCTGACCAGGAACACATTTTTTTTGTTGTTGCAGCAACTGAAACTGATTCTAAAATATCCCATCACAGGGTCCAACTTCAAGGAAACTTCACTGTCATGCGTTGCGTCATGCAGCAACCTTTTCCGGTAGTACAGTCCCAGCAGCTGAGTGCGAGAGCTTAGTCAATAGGCTACATCTAAATTCAAGTTAACTCTTTCTGCTGATCAGATTCAAATATTATTTGCGTTGACGGTTAACCCTTCATATAGAGAACAAATCTAACACGGGGCATTAGGGTAACGACATGGAGGGGCACAAACAGAGAACTAAATCAATGATGGATGCAATGCTTGATAAATATGAGTTTGACGTCAACAACCAACCTAGTTTCAATTTGAAAGTCCTCTCTTTCTCACATACACCTACACACAAAAATGTATTGTATATATAATACACAACATGATATATATATTTTAAAGATCATGCTCGAAGAAGTGGGGGAACGGCGTTCCCTCGCGTGCCAAGCCCACTAAACCCTGCGATTGCGTACACCATAACTAACATAACTAAACATAACTAAACTACCTCCTGCTAACCGTAAGTGCAAGAACACGTGATGGAATTTCCCTCCCAACAGAGGAAGTCAAGTGACTTAAGAGTTTGTCTCAATACATATTGATAGCACACTTCTCCACTTCCCTAGGCAGTAGCACATCACTGAAATATGTTTTGCCGGAAAATGAGATGTTTGAGTAAAAAAAAAAGATTTGCATATATTCTGGAGGATCGTCAGAGTGAAGAAGTTTCATTCTCAATTTCCACGCGTATGTTTTTTTCTACTTTCAATCATTTACATCTGTCTAACGGCGTTAGACTATTGATTTGTTAAAGATAGTTTTTAATGCTCCGGAGTCTATTGGTGTAATTCAGCAGGTCCTATGTAATGAATTGTGAAAAAACACGTTTTAATTTGCAGCTATTAATACTTTTCATCTGTTGCAACATATAACTTATGCAGACTATAACAATGTTGTTATAATAATCGTTTCTAAAACCTGCACTGTATAGACAATTGTGATGCTATTATTATAGTAAAGCATGCCTTGATGTTCCTCTTCAAAGCCTAAATTGTTGAATTCTATTAGGAATGTGAATATTGTACTTTCGCAAGTAGACAGATGTAGAAAAATCTTAGCTAAGCTTGGTATTTAAACAGGTGCTAGTTTGAGAATGGTGGCTGAGGGTTAAATCATGGGGTTCCCCACAGATGTTCAGATGATGCTTAGTTTGTCCACCAATGGCGCATGTGCACGGCACACGATCAGCTGAACTACATCTGACCTGCACAGCTGCCTTTGAGCCTCGAATGGAATCTTTAATTTTTTACTCTGTTGTTGTAACCAGGTGGTTGCCTGTGAAAGGGGAAAAAACATGGAGGAGACTACCCAGCTTCTGCAGATGTTTGTGAGCAAGGGAAAGATGGCCTGCCAGTGTCTTTGTAGGTCTGTGGAGATGTGTTGTCCATTAAGTCTAGAAAGGCTCATCGACTGCTCAGGTTTGTAATAGTCCAGTTCACTAAACTGGTTTTGAACACAGCATTTTTACTGTTTATGTCTCCACGTTATGGCCATATGTCAGTTGAAATATTAGAAAAGTGATTCCTGTCTTCAGTGTCTATACATGTGTACTTTATATTACTGTCATCCATGTAAATTTAATACCATCTCTGTTTGTGTCTTTTAAGTGTTTCACTGCAGTCCGGAGGAGAAACCCACTGGAGGTGAGTTCCACTATTAGTCCACCTTCAGGTTCTACAAGCAGATTGTCACAATTCGTTGGCATTAATCAACAACATACTTGCAATTTTGTGCTTTGTAATATCTGCTTTGCTGCTTCCCAGTTTGAAAACGTATTAACTGAAAACCAGAGCCTTGCCTTGTCGTATTTCATTTTACTGTATAACGCAAAATGCTTGGCTAGTTTTACTTGCAATTCATGACATCATTTGTTTACCATCTTTTAGATTTAACCCTATTGTACTTTCTCTATTTTCTGATGTGTACAGTCCAAAGGTATTCCATGGTGCAGTAATGTTGTTTTTTTGTTTAGAGCTCAGAATTTCACTGTAAATTTATAGTTCGTCATCACTTCAGGAATTCCCTTTTTTTAACTTCTGCTTTTTGAAATCCTAGTTAGAGGTAAACTGATATCAGAAAATCTAGTAAGATGTTTGTTTTCGAGTCAGGAAAGCTGCAAATGTAAGCAATGAATTAAAGGTTTGTTCAGAAGGTAAAGAAGTTTAGAATTTTGATAAGGTGTGTTCAAAAGGTAAAGAAGTTTAGGATTTACATAACGTGTGTTTAAAAGGTAAAGAAGTTTAGGATTTTTTAAATGCGATACTCTCGGCGTCCGGCTTTTCAGCTTTTCTTATTCAATTATGCCAGGAAAACGGACTATGTTTCAACGCTTTGTTTAACTTCTGTATTTCTCTTCTCCCCTCACACTGTCAGCAGTGACTGCAGACATGACACGGCCCTCACCTACTTACATCATCAACATCCAACATTCCACGCTGAATAACTGTGTTTTTGGGAATGGAAACTACCAATCTGTGATAGCAGAACAGCAGCCCCTTATGCAAAGCTCTATGACGGAGACAAATGGTATGTGTCAAGTCACCATTAGACTCATGTTATAATATCTTAACCATGGGAATTTTGAAAGCAGATTCAAATAAATGTTTGTTTTTTTTCTTTCTGAAACAAATAATGTAATTATAAGAGGTAAAGAGTTTATCTGAGGCAAAAACAGGCATAGTTTCAGAAAGATCTTCTAATAGTAAACAAAGGTTGATATGTAACAAAACTTTTTTCAGCGCCAATTGGTGGTAGTTGTACCACAATTGACCAGCAGATGGCAGTGCAGACCACTCGTTCTTCCCCTGCTATTGATATTGACGTCCACAGCTCTCACCTGAGATACGTCATCATAGGAGACCAAAACTCTATGCTGGTGAACACAAGATTACCTGCGGAAAGAGAAATGGAGCTGGAAGAGACATAAATGAACAGTTTTTTTTATCTTTGTTAAAATGTAACCAGACACACAAAAAACAGGAGTTTTCCGCTGAAAAACTATGTATTGGAACTAAAGTTCAAGACAATAATTCGGCAAAAATAATAATGTAATTTATTGCAAAGATCCTTTCAATTTATATCTGAGTGGCATCGGATTTATATATCAGTCTCACTTGTCACCAAATATTGAAACAAGCCATAACGACTTGTAGATCTCAAACAAAAAAATTGTCATAAAAAGTAAAGCATGGGTGAAGTCAATTAGTGATTGAAAAATGTACAAGGCCCATTCAGTTCTGCCTCCCCCAGACGATGGCCACTGGCTCATGATTTAAACGTCTCTTACAGTTCCCAAGGATTCTGCGAATCAGTGTAACTGTATGGTTGCTATTTGATACAAAAGGCGTTGCTGTACTGTAACATTTAAGGTTATATTTGTGATACTCAAAGTTTGATTTACACAAAGAACACCACACAGACCTTTCCCCTTTTCATAAAATTGAAGATTTAGACCAATAGTAAATTATGATATGGGGATCCATATTTCCCTATTGGCCAGTATGTCGCAATATCTACCACTTTTGTATGCTGTATCAATAGCCACTTAATTTTGATTGAAGTGACTTGACTGTGAATGTATGTTTGTGTAATTTGTTTTTTATTAAACATGATTCTGATAATTTTTTTATTTCTTGACATTTGGATAATCAGTGATTCCTGCTGTGCTGTATAGTATTGTGTGATTGTATATCCAACTTGCCGCTATTTCCTTATTTTTTAAACTTTTTTTTACTAAATGTATTTCTATTATTATTATTTATTGTATTTCCTTTATCAAAACAAATTGTATGCTGAAGGTTTATTGTGGCTGTTTATGATTGATTTTTAATCGTGTTGTTTTTATTAAATAATTTTTTGCAATATACATTATTGTTTGTCATATTTAGTCTTTTAATTAATTAACTTTTTTTGCAGATTTGTACAATTTTCTGCAAATAATATCAGCATCACAATGAACATGAATTGAATACCACTTTTATTGATTTAGTCATTGCCTGTTGTCTTCGTATGGAGTTACAACTTAAAGGTAATACAGACCTGAAAGTACAAGCTGTGTCGTATTACATGCAAGTTGCCATCACATTGTGGGATGTTCCTTTACTGAATAAACCAACCCCATTGGTAAAGTTCTGCATTCACTGTACTGTTAAATCTTTTTTTTTTATCTTAAACTCATTAAGCAACACAACTTGGGTTCCCTATTTTAACCAAGCTATCTTTCTGTGTATGAATAGAAGTGAACTAAAGAGCAAATTGAACATGTTAAGCCGAATTTTGCTTGGTGAAGATTTGGTCTGGCGGAGAGACAATATCCAGGTGACACATACTATACGAGTCTAACAAACAGCAACATAGACCAAACGTATTTACAGAGAATGAACACGTCAGTTAGTATGACCATGAGAGAAAAGGCAGTGTCTTTAAGGCAGATAAAATGTACGATGAAGACGAAGACACATTATTAACAAACTATAAAATAAAACATACCAAACTCCCAAAACAAACAGCTCAGTTTAAATGAGCTTTGTAACTAATCCTGAATTAATTAATAAAATGATATTCATGAAGGCATTATTTTTTAGGCATTGTGTTTGATAATTTAGCGAACAGGAGATCATTCTTTGCTGCCTGTACAATGCAACAGACAGAAACTGAACGTCTTCACAACACCACATAAAAAGATACTTTGAGTGGACGTTGGACACAACAGCTGGCATTGGCCACACTATTCTTTAGGCAGGCCAGTTGACGTTAACCAATGATCGGGTTCGCTATTTATCTGGCCTACCTTGATTATCCAATGCACTGTAAGACAGCTACCTTTTCCAAATGTACATTTACCATATACCTTCTATTGAAACAACACCAGTGTCTAACAATGGTAAACATAATTGCTTCCTGCTGATGGTATATTTAACAGGATCATTCAGTCAAGATATTATGCTCTTACTATAATGGAATGCTTTTTACTGTGGAGAGATGATTCGGTTTGTAACTTTTCATTCTATTGAATTACCACAGAATATTTACACCAAGAGAAACAAAACACTTCTTTGGGTTACAAAACAAAGAGCAATGCATTTAGCATTTGAACTTGTTTCCTGCCTTGTGGAAATTTACGAGGTATTAATATTAAATACAATTTCAAATTAATGCTATGATAGTAAGTCACAGAATGGGACAGATCGGGTGTAAGCGTTTCATATTTCTATGCAGCGGAGAGAAAAAAAGCAAACGCTGTGCTTGCTAATATTTTCAAAAAAAGGAAATCCAGAGAACAATGACAAGCATCAAACAGCAAAAAATAAAATTCTCAGAGTAACAAGAAGGAAACGTTATTTTTCATCACTAATCTCACCATTAGCTGAACCACTGTTTGCAATCACACTCACATTTCATATAAAATTTTAACTCATAGAAAACATTTTCAGTGTTTAGTGTCCCATACAGTTTGATTATAACACCGTTTAATTTCTTTCTTTGTTGCTTCGAAGTTCAGGCGATTCCTCTACCGAATGAATTTCAAAATTAGTTTAATTTCTTGTTTCTTCACGCTTGTGCTCATTCGAGGGGTGGTGCTGGCAGTTCCACTGTGCCACTGTAGGCGAATGGACGGACCGTTCCACTCTGAGATACTGCTCCAACTGCTTTGAACAACACTATGGCAACGAAGTAATAATAATGGCCGTTGTATTATTTATTTTTTACAGAGGAGGATACAGAACAGTATATACTGTGCCAGTCAGTCTTTTTGTCTGGTGTGAGGAACACTTTGTATCAATTATCGCATACCAATCAGAAACATCAGCAACGCACCATGGATAGTCTACGTTCCCTTTGGGAAGACAACGTCCAAATGAGTCTCTTTTGCACACCAAAGGAACCAGACATGTACTGTAAAGGACAGGTACTATAGGCCCCATACTAAGCCCGGCAGTAGATCCACACACCCCAGTCTTTGTTTGTGCCATATATGCTGAAAACAGCTTGGAGATAGAGATGGAAAACAGAAAGAGTGAGAGAGACAGCGAGAGAGGGAGGGAGGGAGAGGTAGACAGAGGGATAGAGAGGGAGTGAGAGAGCGAAAGAGAACGAGAGAGAGAGACAGAGAGAGTGATAGAGAGAGGGAGGGAGAGAGAGAGACCGAGCAAGAGAGACACAGGGAGAGAGAGGGGGGGGGAGAGACACAGTGAGAGAGAGAGAGAGAGAGAGAGAGAGAGAGAGAGAGAGAGAGAGAGAGAGAGAGAGAGAGAAATAAAGGGATAGAGACAACAGGCGATCTCCTAAATCTCGTTGATTGTCCGTTCGGAGGGTCGATAGTCAGCTCCTTTGGGGGAGGACGTGTAGAAGGACTGGGTCTTGCGTTTTAAGCGGGCCCGCTTGGTGGCCAGCGACAGGCTGTGCTTGCTGGAGGTGATGATGTCCGAGATGAACCTCTTGCAGTCGACGCACACCTCCATGGTGGCCCAGTCCTCTGTTAGCTCCGGGGGCAGCTCCACCTCCTCATGGGACTTCAAAGAGCCGTGCTTAGACAACCTGGTGGGAGGGCGAAAGAGAGAGAGAGAGAGAGACAGAGAGAGAGAGAGAGAGAGAGAGAGAGAGAGAGAGAGAGAGAGAGAGAGAGAGAGAGAGAGAGAGAGAGAGAAAGAGAGAGAGAGAGATACAGATACAGAGAGAGGGAGAGAGAGAGAGAGACGGAGAGAGAGAAAGCAACAGACAGGGCGAGAGAGAGGGAGAGAGACAGAGAGAGAGACAGAGAGATAGAGAAAGTAAGAGATAGAACAAGTTTGATTCCAGTTGTGATTTTTTGTGTTCATCAATCAAAATAATTTTTTATATGTATTTGTTATCTTGATAATGAATGTGTGATCTTTTGTTTGTTTGTTTGTTTCTTTCTTTCTTTCCTTCTTTCTTTCCATTCATTCCCTCATTCACTCATTCTTTCCTGTGTGCTGGTCTTACTTGGACATGGTCTTATGGAGGCTGTGCTTGCTGGGGTTTTTCTCGGCTTTTAAACCCGACGGTCCTGCTACTGCAGCTCCCACCGACATGGAGGCACTCCGCTGAGCCATCACCCCTCTTCCTCCTCCACCTCCTTCTCCTCCTCCTGCTCCTCCTCCTCTTCCTCCTCTTCCTCTTTCCAATCCTCCTTTTCCTCTTCCACCAGCTCCACCGCCTCTTCCCGCTCTCCCTGCGGCCTCCGCTCCTCCTCCGGCGACTGGTGCGTCCGCCACCGACAGAGCCCTCCCTACGGTCGCCATGGCAGCTACTCTCTCTCTGGGTAGAGTGTTGGTGGACCCAATGGAGTAGATGGGCAGACTGGCATAGGGCTTGGAGGGCAGACGCATCTGGGACAGGACGGGGAGAGAGGGCATAGAACAAAGCAAAGTGAGAGGGATGGTACAAAGGTGTATTGTAGACGCTGTGGGTCAGAGCATAATACATAATATAACATAATGTCTTGCCCTTGAAAGAGGAAATGGTTTGATACATACCTTTTTACAGCACTGTGAGCATACAGGCCTGCAGAGGAAAGCAATGGGAAGCAAAGAGACAAAAAAAGTGTTCAGAATTCAGTCAAAAAACATCATGTATCCCTAACAGGTTCTGTATGTTCATAGGAGAGTTGCTGTCGTGATTGTCTTTACCTTTTACAGAACTGGCAGGTGTAGGACCAGGTGAAAAAGGAAAACCTCTTGGTCCGACAACAGAAGCACAGCTGGAAACAGAAAGCATTCAACGCACTTCAATACTATACATTATGTCCAATATTTAGCAGTGCGATATTAATTTACTCTATGACTGATAGTAGAAGGCAAACAGACAGACCTGAACGTTTGTTTTATAGTGCATAGTTTGGAAACATTTGGATGTAGCAATTAAAAAAGTGTCAGTTTAAAAGAAAAAACCTTCCGGACAGTTCAGAACTAAAACCGCTCAAAGCTTCTGTTTCTCACCTTTCCCTTCTTCATGGCGTTGTAGATGTCTTTGTACTGCTGGAACTTCTCCAGCTCTGCTTTGACCAGCACCTGTCTGATGTGCATCACCTCTTCCACTGTCAGAGACAAGCACTCCACTGGGAAACAGAACTCCTCCTGCGAGACACACACACGCACGCACGCACGCACGCACGCACGCACACACACACACACACACACACACACACACACACACACAAACAAAATCACACATGCACACACATACACAGACACACACAAACACACACACAAACACATACAAACACACACACACACACACACACACACACACAGAGAAAGAGACAAACACACAGACACACACAAACACACACATACAAACAAAATCACACAAAAAGCACAGACGAGCACAGACACACACAAACAAACAACGCAAGCACACACAAACCCAGGCGTACACATACGCAGCGTTACCATGGCAACAGTTCTCTTCAGACCAAAAAAACACACACGCAATTATTCCGGCCGCAAACAGCCATTACATCAACAGCCCTTTCCACCTTGTCCACCCTATCCGTGCCCTGGCTACATTTAGGCTCTCAAACAAAGAAAGACCCCATTTTGACCAGGGCAGAGGAGAAATACAGAGAAGGGACTTAGGCTAGGTAAACAACAGGACCGACGAACAGGAAGAGATCATCAACAATATACCACCTCTACTCAGCAACAGGCATATGGGTTGTCTTTAAGCTGCAGTATGGCTCAGAAAAACAGGCCAAGGTTTGAGTAGAAACAGATTAGGACCTGGTCACCTGATTCCAAAATACTTTTTCAAACGTTCTCACCATTTCACCTTTGCGAATAAGTCCTTCAAATCTCCCTTCTAGCGCTATAACTTATAGTCTCTCTCTCTCTCTCTCTCTCTCTCTCTCTCTCTCTCTCTCTCTCTCTCTCTCTCTCTCTCTCAGAACAGGAGGAAGCCTGCAGTGTAGAGGGATCCATCAATACCTACGTCAGAACTCCCCACCACTCTGATCACATGCTGCTGTTCTGAGGAGCGGTGACACAGTATCTCCCATAGAGAGAGAGAGGCGTCCTAAGTGTAACGTGTGTGGGAACGCTGGGTTAGCAATGATGACGATGATGATGATGATGATGATGATGATGATCCCATGACTACGGAGAGCTACAGTGCACTGCTTTGTCTCTGAACAAGAGACACAATGAAACCGACGCGTGTATCTAAGATAACGAGCCTCAGAATGTGTCTGAATTCAAAGTCGTTGGCTTTCTATGATACATGTTTACGACACATCACAATCAGCACTATGGAGCTGCCATCCAATAAGCCTTCTTAGAATCTGTAGAATCTGTGATTCTAAGAACACAGGCATTTGACATTCCAAGGAACGATTAGGACTGATGACATCCTCAGTTGTTTTGATAAACGGCTCAGGGGAATCTCACTCTTAAACATAATCCTCGCAGCAGACTTTTTTTTTGGTAAGTCTATGATCACCGCGACTTGTTAAGCATGAGAGGTTTATGGCTGTTTCTAGCCATGGTGATGGGAGGTGTTTAGGAGGCAGGCTCTCTAGAAAAGCAGGGAACGAACAAAAAGAAGGATGCGTCAGAGGAGGCCTTTCCGATATCGACAGGAGCGAAAAACAGTGGTTGAATTACTGTTAGCGCCCAAATGTACTTTAAGTCTGAGTGTGTGATTATTCAAATACACCTCGGACCTTTCCTTCTTTGTAAGTATTCTATTGGGTAAAGGGCCAGGGCTTGTTAGGAAAGAGGGATGTTCATGAGCTATGTTAACAACGCCAGTGTGGACTGGAGCTATGTTACTATAACTACGCCAATGTGGACGGGACCACAGGGAGCGAGACTGGCAAACCTGTTGTCCTCCACAGAAGCTCCTGCACAGGGCACACACGGCACACACCAAGCCCACAACCAGCGCCTCAAACGGGGGGCAGCTCTGTAGTGTGTGGGGGCTGGAGGTAGAGGAGCGGAGGAGGAGGGCCAGGACGGAGGAAAGCAACGGGGCTATCCGCCGGACCTGGTCGAGAGAGGTCGGTGTTGTGGAGAGAAACGGGGAGAGAGAGAGAGGGAGAGAGAGAGAGAGAGAGAGAGAGAGAGAGAGAGAGAGAGAGAGAGAGAGAGACAGAGAGAGACAGAGAGAGAGAGAGAGAGAGAGAGGGAAATTCAGTGCTTCCACGGGTTGGAGAACCGAGTGTTTCACTGTGTTGTTTTTGTAAAGAAAAGCAACAAGTGTTGTTGTTGTTTTTTTACCAAGAAGAGGATAAGGTCGAGTTGACAGGGAGTTTGATCTACTGTTATGTGAGTCACGCGCGTTCCTCACTCTCTCTCTCTCTTTCCGTACTCACTCTCACTCTCTCCTTCTCCTGCATTTCATTGCTGCTCAGCAAACTCTTTACCAAGATTTTGTGAAAGAAGAACCCCCCCCCCACCTCCTCCTCCTCCTCCTCCTCAAAAAAAAAAACATTTGGGTTATTGATCCATTCGCTCTATAGGGCTTTAACAATTTTAAACCATTAAGTGAGCAAAAGTCAATACATCAATACGCTCGTCAAACAAGCAGGATGGACTGGAGGAGGGCTCACCAGCGACTTGGAGCTCTTTTTAGACGGAGGCAGGAACTGCCTGACATTGGTGGGGGTCTCCTTCTCAATGGAGTGTCTCCTGGGCGGGGCCTGGCGTCGCTCCGGCTGCGGTGTCGACGATATGGGCAGGAACATGGGGGGAGCTGGGGAAGCATTAGAGATGTGTCAGGTTAACAATTAATTGATGGTTTGATTGATTGAATTGATTGAAGAAGAGAGTATCATTGTGTGTGTGTGTGTGTATGTGTTTTTATGTGTGTGTGTGTGTGTGTGTGTGTGTGTGTGTGTGTGTGGATGTGTATCAGTGTGTGTATCATTACGTGTGTGTGTGTGTGTGCACGTGTATATCATTGTGTGTGTGTGTTTGTGTGTGCGTGCGTGTGTGTGTCTCCGCTCACTCTTCTTGCCCTTTGCTGACTCAGGAGACGTGTCCTCCATGACTGATGACGTTGCCACACTGGAGCTGCTGGCTGACCGCCGGCCTCCAAACGTCTCATCCTGGGACAGAGACAGCACATTCAACAAGTGTGTATGTGTGTGTGCGTGTGTGTGTGTGTGTGTGTGTGTGTGAATTTATAGCCTGACATAGTTCCTTATTGTCATTCGTATGTGCACACACACCACACACACACCTACACACACATACACACACACACACACACACACACACACACACACACACACACACACACACACACACCCACACACACACACACACACACACACACACCTCAGAATCAGAGCTGTCTAGTTCAGCCAGCGTGGGTGCTTTCAGTCGTTTCCTCTGAATCTGACCCTGAGACCCGGACGGCAAGTTCCGTGGAGACAGAGTCATCCCATTGGCCAGCGACATGGTGCTCACGGACATTCGGGCCATGTTGGGACTGGACACATCTACAGGAAGTGGCCGGAGAAAAAGACCAATGAGATTAAGAATGTAGGGAAGTGGTGACGCCAGGGCCGAATCTCAATAGGTTCCTTTATGGATTCCTCAGTTACATCCTTACACCATCTCTGTTATTGTTAGCTCCCTGTTACTACACCTAGTACTATTACTACTACTGTTACAAAAAAAAACTCCCTCATTCCTGTTCAAAGGTTGAGGGTGAACTGACATAAGGTAATATTTATTTGATTAAAATATGTTTTTTTAAAGTGATACAATCATAAAAAGGAACATTTTTGTAATATAATAGACCCACACTGTAACTAGTGTCAGTTGGCTATGTATTCCATGACCCATTGCCCTTACTGTTTATAGACTAGAGAGCCATAGCCATGGATTATCACTATGTAACCCACAAATTACATTGGCTACGTGGGAGAAATTATTTTTACTTCAACAATCAGTAACAATATTATAATTTTTTTATTAATCATTGTAATCTCTGTCATTACAATGGAGAGAGAGGGTGAAGAGGAACCCAGGAGGCCGTGGTGAGATCCACCCCTAGGGGGCGCACCACTGCAGGATGGAGCTGCTGAGGTGTGTCGAGGAGAGGGAGGCTGGGGTTAAGCACAGAGCAGAGGAGTTAGCTTTCAGGAAGTTGTTGTTCAAACTGTGACTTTATCGTCTTTTTCCATCTCTCCTTTTCTGTAGATTCTGTCCTTCCCTCTTTTTTCCTCTCTTTCTTCCCTCTTTCCCTCCCTCCGTTGTGTTTACCCTGAAGGCCCCGTAAACGGAGGTTCTAAACCAGTCAGCCAGACCCTCGCCATGCCTGTCTCTTCCGACAAAGTAGCAAAGTCGTTTTTACCCCTGAAAGGGCTACTGGCAAAAAAGACAACATCCTTTTCTCTTCAGGGAATAACACAGACTGCGTTCATTCTAATCTGAAAAGTCGGAATACAGAAAATCACGTTGTACTCTGGAAAAATCTGTCCTTTCTCTTCAGTGCACAATAAAGCCATATACATTCAACAATAACCAACCATAAACTAACATAAAACATAAAACTAACATAAACCTGTCTAAACCAAACTAAAACATGAGAGGAGAGAGACGATGAGAGAGACGATCTACCATTCAGATGCGACAGCCAACAACTCCCATTTCCAAAACAGGCCAAAGGATGGAGGGAGGGATGGAGGGGTGGATGGAGGGAGGGATGGAGGGGTGGATGAGAAGACGACAGTGGTGAAGAAACCGTTGGCGGCAGATAGTCAGCTGCAGTGGCATCATTGTGGAAACCATGCCAGTCCTCTTTTCTTCACGTTAATTCTCTCTCTCTCTCTCTCTCTCTGTCTCTCTCTCTCTCTCTCTTGAAGTACAATTTCTCTCTCTCTCTCTCTCTAACTTATTCTATTGCTCTAGTAGTTCAACGTTTTAATTTCAACCATGTCTGGTCTGTTACTTTATAATACTCTCTATGAGATGTGCAAAGCAGCAGCCAGGCGGACAGACAAACAGTAGAGGAAGCGGCTTGCTCTATGGAGGATGTTTTAGGTGGAGACCAGCCCTTTAGATCTTTAGAGCATGTGTTAGGTAGAGACCAGGCCTTTAGATCTTTAGAGGATGTGTTAGGTAGAGACCAGGCCTTTAAGTCTATGGAGGATGTTTTAGGTGGAGACCAGGCCTTTAAGTCTATGGAGGATGTTTTAGGTGGAGACCAGGCCTTTAGATCTATGGAGGATGTTTTAGGTGGAGACCAGGCCTTTAGATCTATGGAGGATGTTTTAGGTGGAGACCAGCCTTTTAGGTCTATGGAGGATGTATCAGGTGGAGACCAGGCCTTTAGGTCTATGGAGAATACGTTTGCTAGAGATCAGGCCTTTAGGTCTATGGAGGATGTTTTAGGTAGAGACCAGGCCTTTAGGTCTATGGAGGATATGTTAGGTAGAGACCAGGCCTTTAGGTCTATGGAGGATGTTTTAGGTGGAGACCACCCTTTTAGATCTATAGAGGATGTTTCAGGTGGAGACTAGCCCTTTAGATCTTTGGAGGATGTGTTAGGTAGAGATCAGGCGTTAGGTCTATGGAGGATGTGTTAGCTAGAGATCAGGCCTTTAGGTCTTAAGAGGATGTGTCAGGTAGGGACCAGGTCTTTAGGTCTTTGCAGGATGTGTTAGGTAGGGACCAGGTCTTTAGGTCTTTGCAGGATGCGTTAGGTAGAGACCAGGCCTTTAGATCTTTGGAGGATATGTTAGGTAGAGACCAGGCCTTTAGGTCTTTGCAGGATGCGTTAGGTAGGGACCAGGTCTTTAGGTCTTTGCAGGATGCGTTAGGTAGAGACCAGGCCTTTAGATCTTTGGAGGATATGTTAGGTAGGGACCAGGCCTTTAGATCTTTGCAGGATGCGTTAGGTAGGGACCAGGCCTTTAGGGCCAGAGCTGAACAGCGGTCATACTTTACCTCGACCTATACGGAACAGTTCCTGTGGGGTGCTGCGACTCCTGCATTCACCTGACAGAGAACACTTGGCTTCAATTATGGCGCTCTCAGGAGGTAGTGTCTGCTAGTTTACAACCCCCGCACAACATTAAAGTCCGTTTGGAGCCCGAGGAGTATAACCTGACTCTCTGTGTGTGAGTGTGAACGTGTAAAAGGAATAGGTACTCAGGTGGAACAGGTGTTCAGACCAACGCATGATCCTACCGTATTCAGTACTGTACTTAAGTGCACACGAACAAACACAGTCACACTCACAGACACAGACTCACACTCGCACGTCCTGACAGTGCACACACACACACACATACACAGTAACAACATCTGGTAGCCGTGAATGAATGGGTGTGGGTTTGAATTAGACTCTGGTGAGATGGCAGAAACTGGTTATGTAAGGGACAGAGAGAAGAGTGTTGTCTTGTGAGAACAATAATAAACTGCAGGACAACTACTCTGTCCTTTGTCAAAGCTGAACGCAGCCTACTTCCTCTATAAAACGAAATATCAACGTACCCACCTTATCAAGTATCCTATTCCGAAAGCTATCACAAATGATGTTCGAAAAAACTCAAGAGGGGTACCGTTATCAAAAATCTCTGTTGTTATGTGACATGGTGAAAGAAGTAATATTTTTCTGTGCGGCGTGGAGGGGCTGACATTTCTGCAATGCCGTCCATTTGCAGCTCTGATTAAATTCTGCAGACTCACTGCCCCACTATGAAAGACCCTTCTGTTTGAGCCAAGATGTTTTCTAAAGAAACTCAGAACCCACTTGACTTCTTTCTCTCTCCCTCCCTCTCTTTAGGAGGTGGCTAAAAGCACAGTCTGCAGAGAGTTTTATTACAGCGGTAGCTGAGATGTTATTATTATAATTATATAAAGTGATACACTTTTGCTGTGTTTCTTTTGTAGTATTCGTAGACTGTAAAGTGCGGTAAACAGTGCATCAAAATAGCTCAGTGGTCAACAGCATACTTGTTTGAGAATAACATGTTCAGCGTTAAAGCTTGGTACAAACTTCCTACACAAGCTAGTATTTTGTAGCATTGTTTCTGCCAGTCTGTTTTCTTTTTAAGGAATATCCAAAAAATAATTCAATAATAATTTAAATATTGTTTAAAATCAGACTTTTTTTTTTTACACTGAAATAGCATAATTAACTTTATAAAAGATACTTTTGAGCCGAACATATCTACGTTCCGAGAATAATTAAATTGTGTACTCTGTGATTTAGGAATGCCAGCTACGTGGGCAGATGAATTAAGAACATTAGCTGTAAGAAAGTTGCAGTAAGAAACCATGCCGGTGTGACAGAGGGATAATTCATTCTCTGACTACATAGACCTGCATTCTACCAAACTCTTCAATAAGTAGTAGCTTTATAACCAAACTGGACAGAGAGCCTTCTGAAAAAGTAAACGATTTGCTCGGCTAAGCGTCTGTACCTGCCGAAGAGGTAATGTATTCCCTGTCTAAATAGCTCTTACCTTGTGAATCAAATAGACCCAGGGTTAAATGAGCGTGACGGGGATTTACTGTGGTTATAAAATCCATAGACCATCGTGGATAAGGCACACCAAAACAAGAGCAACCTAGTCAGGAATGGCCTCTATTTAAATCAATCGTGTCGGTTATTTTTACTGGTTTGAGCTGACTGCTAGCCTTTTGAAAACCACTGGTGTTTTGTTCTGTTGCGTAGGATTGTATAGCACTTTACACAAAGTTGCTCTTTTATGTAATGGGTCACCGCAACAGTATATAGAGCTTTTTTCTCTGATGAGAACCTTGTGTGAGCAAGACAGACATTACACACCAATGCAATGCAACACTCAAAAGGAGTACTTTTTTATCATTTGCTCTTCTACAGGCTCTGAATCCTGTTTTAAAGTGAGAAAGGTACAGCACTGAGTCTGAGGACCCCATCGGGTCAGGGGTTCAATTCCCGCCTGGACTACGTTTGGACTCACAATGCAGCGAATAAAAGCTTAGAATAGAATTATCCTCTGAATAGTGACGTTGAGGGGAGACCAGACAACGATTAACTAGCTCAACTGTGACTCATATGGGTAGAATTAAAATAAATAGCTTTCAATGATGGATTTAAATGGCTATTTTTTAAAGGCGCATCTGCTTCATTTGTTAATAAAACAGGGCTTAACGTCATTAATATTTAGACATTTATTTTTCCTTCATTTGGTTTGAAGGGGTGTCTTCATTGCTACCCATATGCACTAGCATCAGGCTAGCCTAGTCCATTTCACCTTGCACCTCCCCCATAGCTTGTGTCTGACACAACAGGCCAATAGTGAGCACCGACCGGGGAAAACTCCTCCCCTTCCTGTATCTGACAACCTTCTTCCTGTCCTGATCAGTGTCTGACATCCCCATGATGTCCCAACCAGAGGATGCACACACACACACACACACACACACACACACACACACACACACACACACACACACACACACACACACACACACACACACACACCAACAAACAAACAACAAACACAGCCAGGGAACAACGCCAACCACCAATCACTAAGCATGAAATGTGGAGGAGATGCGCGTGTTGTGTTTGTTTATGGAGAGCAATGTGTTTACTGTGGCGTGTGTGTGTGTTTATGATAGTGTTTGTGATATTGCTCGAATGTGTGTTTCTGTCTTGTGTCAGTAGAGCAGATGGACCACCACAACAGAGGGAAAATGAACAACAGAAAGCCAGGTAAGAGGATAGGAGACTTCTTTACCTGACGAGTCAAAACTGAAAGACATGCTAAGTGGCCGAATTACTGCAAAGAGAAACAATCAGGGCATTGGAGAGTTAGTCGTAATTAAAGATTGTGCTGAGACAACAGATAGATAGTACACATGCAGGGGGGAGATCTTCCTGCCGATATATCGGGAGGTAGTCCAGATACTTTGCTAGTACACAAGGATGATGACACCAACGGAGGAAAGACTACAAACATTTATCGGAGAACGGGTATATTTAGACAGCTAGTTTTGAGTCTGGTTAGCGTAAATACAGACACTTAGCATAACATTTGAGTTGATGCCAATCACAATAAGAAAAAAAGCAAGAAAACCAACAGTGGTTAATGAACTTGGGTGCAAGATAAAAGTGACATATTAGGTTAAAGTGACAAGCAGAGCTGCAATGTCAAACTGTAAGGTAGAATAAATGAGAACCAACGAATGACAGGCAGGTAAGATAAACGAGAGATAGGAGAAGTATACTTCACATAAATGCAGCTATGCTTCTATTAGCGTGTTTGACATTGTTT
>JAPMUY010004595.1:322500-326895 GCA_026901105.3 Galaxias olidus
AGAACACAGAAATGGTTTGGTTTTTTTTGTAAGAACGGAGCTAGATGCATCTACTTAAATGTGGTTAATTTGTTGTCATCTTTATGTGATAGGAATTGGTGTAAACCCTACATGAAGCTCGAAGCCTAATATTAATAACTATATTAATAATAAAAATTTAAACCAAAGAAAAATAAGGTAATGTAAGGCAGTTAGTGTATTGTATTTAGGAATTTTAGATTATAATGAATTATAACTATGGCATACTGGAATGTGTGTACGCTCATTTGTGTGTTTACAGCTCTTAGGTCAGGTGAGATCAAAGGTCATAGGGTCAACCTACCCAGTCAGCATTCTGCAGCTCATTTAGGTCTCTGCTAGGATCCTCTATTGGTACTCCTTCCATCTTACGCAGGTTCTACACTCACGCACACACACACACACACACACACACACACACACACACACACACACACACACACACACACACACACACACACACACACACAAACAACAGAGAAGGAAATATAGAAAGAGAAAGAGACAAGGAGGAGATTAAATGAACAGTATTGATTAGCCCACCAACTAGTTGCCTAATCAGCAGTTTCACTGATGTACCTTTCATTATGTGTTGGCTAGTCTGACTAATTGGTTGTCTGTCAAACAGACACACCCACTAATCAATGTCAACTGGCTCATAAATTAGTTAATTGAGGTCTAAATGGTCTGACAAGCTGTGAAGCTCTGAACATCAGCACCACAACATAGTCCTGGTACATTCAGACACAAGCATACCTAACCCTACAGTAACTAACCCTAACCCTAACCCTACAGTAACTAACCCTAACCCTGACCCTATACCTACAGGAAATACACAGAGCTACCATAAAGACTGATCTAGTAACTCTTAAATAAGAGATATTCATTATTTTTACAGAGACACATTTCTAAATAGTCACGAAAAGGAAAAGGTTTTTGGTTTGATTAATTAGGGAGACTACTTCATCACTATGTCCTTTCACAGGGGGGGAGTTATAAAAATTAATTCACTTATTTTACTATTATATTCATATATTGCTTCCTCGCTGTTCACTCTGCTGGCATTTTTCTTATCCTCTCTGCTGCCACATTTGAACAGTTGAACAGCACAACACCGAGCAGTTGATTTTAGTGCCAGGTTGCTGACCGCCCGAGCAGCCAGGACAGATGGACTATACAGACCTCCTCCAGTTATTAGCTACTGACCTGGCTGCCTTCTCTCAATGGGAAAGCTGAAGCAATGAGCTAATCTGCATTCCTTCCCTTTTCTCGTTCGCAACAGCTCAACAAAAGGACGGAGGGAGAGAGGCAGAGAAGTAGAGACTGAGGAGGGGGGGGGGGAAGGTGAGAACGAAAGAGAGAGAGGGAACAAAAAGGAAAAATAAAAGAGAGACGGGGAGAAGGTAGAGAGAGAGAGAGAGAGAGAGAGAGAGAGAGAGAGAGAGAGAGAGAGATAACTGTACATACTGAGATAGAAAGATCAGATGGAAAAGGAAGAGGGATGGAGAGAGTGGATGGAGGATTACTGACCGAGGGAGACGGCTAAGAAGGAAAGATTGAGAGAGAGAGAGAGAGAGAGAGAGAGAGAGAGAGAGAGAGAGAGAGAGAGAGAGAGACAGAGACACAAAAACAGACAAAGATTGAGAGAATAGTTATTAGGAGGCCACTGGCCAGGGCACGAACAGGACAGCCATGAAACTGACGCTGATTGACTCTTCCTACAGGAAATCACAGCAGATTCAGCAAGCTCCACTCACCTGGGAGATACTTCTAAATAAAACACATACATCACCCTGACAAGTCTCTCTTGGCCTTACATCACTCAGTCACTACACTACAGGTTTAAAATTGCCTTTCTAATGTTGTAATATCAAAAGACGCATAATGTCTGTACACAGCCTCAATAAAGGATCCTAATGCTAAAATGACGAGGACGATTTGTAATCAGTCAACATGATACCCCACAAAGACAAACAGCCATTGAAAGATTCCCTGGAGTGCCTTGGAGTACTTTTTTCTTTGTGACTAACTCTTACTTCCAATAATACTGTAGGTCTATCCAATAATGTCTAGCCTTTTGCCAACATTATACTTAGCCTAAAACAAGGATGCAGCTAGTTTCTCTTGAGTTTAATGGCAGCTCTCATCTTGTCTCACTGCAACAATGAGCATAATCAGAGAACTGAGATCTCACCTCCAGATTAAGAGACTTCCCTACAGGCTCATGAGTGGGATGAGCACGGTCGGCAAATCACATCAAAGGCAGCCATTTCCATTTTAAAGGTCTGATGTTTCGCCCCTTCACTTGACAATTATCTCTCGCTGTATGGAGCTATGACCTCCAGACCACATGTGTCCAGCTCAGCCTTGCCCGTGGATTCTAGTTATCTAGCCTCCCTTTAGGCCTTATAGTTAGTATTTAAACATGAATGTGTGTTTAAAAAAATAAAAATAAAAAGTCTGGAGTGTTCAGAAGTTCAAATAAATGTGAGGAAGGTGCTCTTTGGCAGGGAATATAAAAGAAAAAAAAATAAAGAACGTCCAAGGCACTCTTCAGGCAAAGTCTTTTTGTTAAAAAGCCTTTAATAAGATAGCTATTTCATAACAAAATTCTGACAAATATATATGCATGTTTAAAAATAGGACTAGATAACAGCCCACGCTTTGTGGCACAAACAGCCTTCTTCAGGGCGTGTTAATTAATGTGTGTTTATTGCGTAGAATAATAAATTGTGTTTATATTAGGTGTTTGCTCAAATAAAATATGTAAAAGTGCACTACCCCTTGCCGGTGTTAATTACAGTAAGAAGGGCAGCCCACATTTTTTTAATTGGTAAAAGCTGACGTTAATTAATTCTAGTCGGGAGTTCCCGTCTCTCATTCCATAGCAGCTATTATCCTTGACTAAACAGCAACATGGGCGATTTTCCGTGAATCAGCTGGAATTTGATTGCTCTCGGACTCATTCCAATCATCATGGCTCTTTGAAAAGACAGAAAAAATAAAGCGTGATTAAAAAAGAACAAGACATAGATGAAAATACAATGAAGAAGAAGTTAAGATAAAATAAAAAAAGAGAAAGAAAGGATGAAAGGAAAGCAAGGGGGGTGAGAGGGGGAGAAAGAGGCTCTCAGCAGGGAGGGAGACGTGGGTAGTGGATCCCTTTGGGGATAACGATAATGTCTGCCACACAGACAACAGGCTGGAGGGGGAGAACGCTACTGAGAGCTCATGTTACTCCACACACACACACACACATACAGAGACACACACACACACACACACACACACACACACACACACACACACACAAACAGTCTCACCCCCTTGTACATGGACGTGCGCAAGCATAGCCCAAGCTGTCTGGCTCGACCTTGTCCCAAATTTAACTCCCCAGTCTGTGTCCTGACCAGGGTAGGCTTGGTGACTGCATGTACTACAAATGCACACACATATATATTAACATCCCTCTCTCTCTCTCTCTCTCTCTCTCTCTCTCTCTCTCTCTCTCTCTCTCTCTCTCTCTCTCTCAATTACTCTCTCTCTCTCTCTCTCTCTCTCTCTCTTTCTCTCTCTCCCTGTCTCTCCCTCCCTCCTCCACTCCCTTGCTCCCTCTCTCCGTCTACCCCTCCCCCTATCTCTCTCCCTGTTAGTATCGTTCGGTGCCCCTCTCACAATAAGGAGCCGGTCTCTTTTGAAACTGAAGATTACACAACAGCCAAATCCCCCATTCAGTCCATTCCTTCCTCCTGGAGGCACCATTATGGGGACAGAGCAAGGAGGGGAGAGAGAGAGGGATGTGGGAAAGAAAGAGGAGAGAATAAAGAGAGAGAGGGATTGAGGGAATGAGAAGAGAGGAATGAGAGAGAGGGACGGCAGGAAGTGGAGGGGGGGAAATGAGAGCGAGGGATGAGGGACAGAGAATAGAAGAATGAGAAAGAGAGGTGAGGGGAAATAAGAGAAAAATGAGAGAGGGATGAGGGAAAGATGAGGGAATAAAGAGAGAAAGAGAGAGAGAGAGACAGAGAAAGAGAGAGAGAGAGACAAGGTAAAAAAAAGAAAAGATTGAGAGTGAGAGAGGGATGAGGGAACGAGGAGGGAATTAAAGAGGGACTAGGAAAAGAGGAATGCAGATTGTGTGAGAGGGGTGAGAGATGGCAGCAGTAGAGTGGATTGGGAAGGCTCCCTGGGGAGAGATGCCTACCAGCCTCTTTCATGGGAATACTTCCAATCACAGCTGAGCTCCCAAAATGCCCGACATAAATACACGTTATTACGTAAAAGCTGTATAAAAGGTGATTTTCTTAAAGCACACACACTGAACAGTTTGTAAAAACCTTTTCTCTGCAACAGCTTATTTGATTACACACAATCATA
>JAPMUY010004599.1:0-30000 GCA_026901105.3 Galaxias olidus
TGTGTGACCGTGGCCCCCGTCCCCCCCTCTTAGTGGTTATTGTGTGTTAGGTAATTGGATCTAGTGTGCTTTACTTGATGTGAGAGACAAGTCATATTTCCCACGAGTGTTCACTAAAGGAACTTAAGGTTTACTCCCCATCTGTGTTTCTCCTGGGAAGACGTAACTAACTTACCTTAACCTCTGCCTCTTTCTCTCCGTCTCTGCTTTCTTTATCCCTCCCGTCTATCGCTCTCTCTTTCTCAGGGAGACTATGATCCGGTGAGGACCAGAGTCCTCCATTTCAGGATGAACCCTACGAGTGTTGCTAAGCAACAGCGCCAGGAGGAAGTGGAGGCTCTGAAAGAGGAAGTGACACGGCTGAGGGAGCACCTGCGCTCGCTGCAGGATGGCGGGGCTCTCACTCTGGCCCACAGTGACGGCCACAGTGCCCACGCTCCCAACCTCAGCCTTAGTCTTCCCCCATCGCAGGAGGTTCTGGGTAAGACACACACACACACAGGCATACACTAGTGCTGTGGAAGAAAACCCACTCTCACAAACCATTAGGTGCAGTGCACAGCACACACACACACACACACACACACACACACACACTTAAGAAGCACACAATATAAAACACCATAGTGTATGTGTGTGTGTGTGTGTGTGAGAGAGAGAGGGAGAGTTTGTGTCAAGTTGCTGTGAGGGGGTAGTTATGACAAGGCTTAATATTTAATTGGAGTTCAGTGCTGTTGGGAGCCGTGAGTATGTGGGCTAATTTATCTTCCGTGAAGCTTAGCAACACATACCCGCAGAGTCATAAAGTGGCCCGCATGGTGACGGGCTATTCTCTCATTAACTGGCTGTGAATAAACAAACGGCTTCTTCCTGGAACCCCCTCTTGTTCTCCCGGCCCCTCTCTCTCTCTCTCTCTCTCTCTCTCGACCCTCCTTTTTCTTCTCACTTTAGATCGCCAAAGCTTTCCATCATCTTTCACCCTTCCCGCCTCAACTCCTTTCAACCTGTCCAGAGTTATTCCACCAAGTGTATGCCAGACCCCCCAACCCCCAACCCCCTCTGCTGCAGTCAGCTCAGCCAAGCAAACATATTTCTCCTCCTTTTTTAAAGGATGGCGAGTGTGTGCACGCGCACACTCACACACGCATAGACTAAAGTGCTGTTAACCAGCGTTCGTTTGGATAGTTTTTGTTTGTGTGTGTGTGTGTGTGTGTGTGTGTTCACATGGCGTATCGATTGCTGCTTTATGACAACCTGGACATCTGTGCTGCCGCGACAGTATTGTCACCATCTTAAGTCTGTGAGAACTCTGATCAGCGCCGACAAGCACACCTCGTGGAATTCAGCCCACTGTCAGAACTGCGCCCGCATTAGGGTTGTCAAAACCACGCTTTTTTTTTCTTTTCAATCCAAAAATGTGTGACAACTTGGGTTGACATTGACAGACCCCGTAACGCGCGCACACACAGACTTACTGTGAGTCTCTCACCCCGCCGAGAAATAGTCCCCGAGAACCGGAGGAAACAGGAGAGTACTTTAAGTACAGAGGAAGCACTGTATACTTGAAGGGAGGACAAGAGTGTAAAAGGGAAGAAGTGATTATCTGTAATTGAGGGGTTTATGAATAAAGCATGCAATTACATTCACGCTGTCAATTGCTCCAATGGGTACATGAAGGGGGTGTGTGTGTGTGTGTGTGTGTGTGTGTGTGTGTGTGTGTGTGTGTGCGCGCGCGCCCTTGCCCACGCGCATGCATGCGTTTATTTTATGTGTGCATGTTTGTACGTACTACATGTGTGTATTGCGGGGTTGCAAGTGGCCTATTATTGAAAGCAAATGCTGTGCGTTCTGCGTAGGTGTTTCATAGAGGCCAATTATGTGGTGGGGGGACATTTTAGATTTGTGTGTGTGTGGGGGGGGGGGGGCTGGGCCTAAGACAAGCTCTCCTGGAGTATATGTGCATGGTGGACGTTGGATTTCCAGTTAGCTCTGGGGTGGCTGGCTGGCTCAGGATCAGCCTGTACCGCCGACAGCAGGAAGCCTCCGTCCATTGATAAGTCAGGATGGCATTGTGTAATAGCCCTCTGGGGAAAGTTGGAGAAAATAATCCTCTCCTCGGCTCTGTGCGGGGATTGGCTGCTTAGTGCGGAGCCGAGACACACACACACACACACACACACACACACACACACACACGTTTAGCCTGTTAGCTATTAACCAAGCAGGGGAAAATACTTCGCTGAATAATGAATAATTTCTCCTCAGACACACTCATTTCTCTAGCCTTTCTCTGCAAATCAAGTCTTTAAATTAAAGTAATTATCTTTAATTGATTTTAGAGGAATGGAACGGACGCCCCCCCCCTTTCTCTTCCTCCTGCTGCCCTGCCTCCGCTCCTCTCCTGTCCCTCTCCGCCTACCAATTTTCTCCCCTCTACCTTGTGAGTTAAAAGCAAGAGGGACAGGGGCCATCTGACTTTACAAACTCGCACAAGCGCTCTCTCGCTCTCTCTCTCTCTCTCTCTCTCTCTCTCTCTCTCTCTCTCTCTCTCTCTCTCTCTCTCTCTCTTTCATTCTCACACACACACACACACACACACACTCTCTCAAGCTCCCCAGCCAAAGCCTCAGATAGCCTTGGCCACCTACCGCCGCTGTCACAGTCTATTAAAGCCGGGCTCTCAAAGCCAGTGGCACACAGCTTGTAACGGGGCCACGGACGTTCACATGAGGGACGTTTCCTCCGAAGATGTCGGCGGGGCGCTCCTTTGAGCAGCGGCTGGGGGCTGTTTTAGCGCGGCGCTCTGATTGGCTGGTGCCGACACGCAGGGGGGCTCGCTGCTGAAGGGGAGGCTAATTGAATTGTGTGTGTGTGTGTGTGTGTGTGTGTGTGTGTGTGTGTGTGTGTGTGTGTCTCCAGACCTGCGGCGTCAGATGGAGAGCGCCGAGCTGAAGAACCAGCGTCTGAAGGAGGTGTTCCAGAGGAAGATCCAGGAGTTCCGCACGGTGTGCTACGTGCTGACGGGCTTCCAGATGGACATCACCACGGAGAACCAGTACCGCCTCACCTCCGTCTACGCCGAGCACATGGACGACTCGCTGCTCTTCAAGAAGGTGCCCCCCCCCCACACACAAATAAACACAAACACACACACACACACACCGGTTCTCTCTCTTACTCACACCTTTTATGTGCGCGCGCTCTGTGTAACCTCACACCGTCTCAGTACGCACGTCTCACACGTTCCTGCACGCCGTTCAGAACCTGCCGATGGCTTGGGGTAAAGGTCGTGTGTGTGCGTGCGTGCGTGCGTGCGTGCGTGCGTGCTGCGTGCGTGTCATTCTTTGAGTGCTGGTTTTAATGGGTTTGGATGCGTTAGGTTGATCATGTATAAATCCCGTTCACCCCTCTCTTCTTCTGCTTTCTTTCACTGTTAGTTTAGATGGAGCGTTTTGCTCCGTCACTCTCCTCGCTCACAGGAAGCGGGCTGAATCAAGGAGGGGGGGGGCACTTGCCGCGTGGAGGAATCCATCAGGGCCTTGCTCAGCGGCACAGCTGTAGTGCTGGAGAGGAGAGGAAGCAGACAGGGAAGAGCACACGGGAGGGAGAGAGACGAGGGCTTACTGCGGCGTGTGTGTGCGTGTGCGCCCGTGTTCTTTGGTGTGACAAATGTGCTTCACAGGGCCCACCTGCGACCCTGCCAGAGAAGATAATTCACTGTCAATATTTATTAACCTCAGACCGTGTCCACACATGCACGTTCTGGCACGCGTACACACACACACACACACACACACACACACACACACACACACACACACACACACACACACACACACACACACAGGCGCGCGCGCGCGACACAATTCAAACTCTAAAGCTTTCGCACAGTCAGACGTACAGACAGTCACTTCAATCCCCTCACACTCCCTGTCACCTTGCTCCGTCTCGCTCCCCCTTTTCTCCCTTTATCACACACAGACTCTGTCTCTCTCTCTCTGTCTCTCTCTTTCTCTCCATCTCAAACACACACACACCCACACACACCCACTCACCCTCACATAGCTGCAAGCTGCCTGCTCCTATCACGGCCACCATTAGTATTCTGTTCTGTCCTGCTTGTCTGAGTGTGTATTACACACCAACATGGTGGTCTAGGAGAGCGGAGAGCCTGTATTACTAATGATATTTCTCTCACACACACACACACACACACACACACACACACACACACACGCACGCAACAGTTCTCCCCGGTTTTGATGTGTATGCGGGGAAAGCAGGCTAATTGCAGGATGAGGCAGCGTTAGCGGGCTGAGCAGGCAGGCTTTTTGGACAGCAACTCTACGAGTCGTTACAAATGGGATTCTAATGTTATTCACCTGAGCAGCAGGGTTGCCAGATAATCCCACTAATATCCCCCTCTACCAGGAGCAACTAAATCCCCCCTCCCATGGAGTAAGCTGTTTAACTCGCCGCCGCTCGCAGTCGCCACTTGCACTCTTGGTCTCGTCTTTTTCCTCTCTCCTTTCTTCCTTTTCGCTGTCTTTTGTCTTCTTGGGTCTCTCTCTCTTTTTCTCTTTTCTTCTACCCCACTTTGTCCGTCTCTTCTGCTCCGTTGTTTCATTGAGCCGGTGAGGAGAGGCGTACGGGAGGCTGCGTGTCTGTCGGTCCGTCTCTCCTTCCAGCTCCAGTAGTTTGACTGACGGTGGAATCGGCTTTTCAAAACGACTCCTGCTAGTTAGAAATGATCCCCGCTCATAAATTAGTTTTCTAGTGAATGAAAGGTTTTTAGACGTGTGTGTGTGTATCAGTGTGGGGTGTGTGTGTGTGTGTGTGTGTGTGTGTGTGTGTATCAGTCACCCCCCACCCTCTGTGACAGTCTCAGCAGGGTTGAAGGAGAGATGCAGAGCAACCCGATCAATAGTCTTAATGATGGATGACTCTCTACAGCAGACAACGTGACGGGGTTTATCTCTCTCTCTCTCTCTCTCTCTCTCTCTCTCTCTCTCTCTCTCTCTCTCTCTCTCTCTCTCTCTCTCTCTCTCTCTCACCCCAAATGCCTTCGTTCCTCCTCCTCTTCGTCGTCCACACAGTCCCCTCTGAAGCTCCGTGCAGGCCAAGGGTTCCACTGGACCGTTCCCTCGATCCTGTGGCCCCTCACTCTGGAGCGGCATGGACGCCGCGCGCCGCGTGTCAGACAGGGAGTCTCTCATTGACACTCTTTTCAGATTCAGATTCAGATTCAGATTCAACTTTATTGTCATTGCGCATGTCACAAGTACAAAGCAACGAAATACAGATTGCATCTCAACCAGAAGTGCTTTTAGCAGTGTTTAAATAACATAATTTAAACATAATTTTGAAAGGGGTTTTCGTCCCCATTCAGAGGTGGCACTCGTTTCCTACGCCGCTTCTGTCCATCATCTCCCTCCTCGTTGGCCCATCCATCCATCATGGCTCGTCTGAAGTTGCTGAAGGGTGTCGGCGGGTGTGCGTGTGTGTGCGTCGGTCTCTGTGTGCGTACGTGTGCGTTGGTCTCTGTGTGCGTACGTGTGCGTTGGTCTCTGTGTGTGTGCGTGTTCTGCAGGTAATTAGTTTGCTTGATCTAAACTTTGCCAATCAAGGTGTGCCAGTCGAAGTGTGACACGATCAAATCTAGATTAAACAGACAAAACCCAGTCGAGTGACGTGGAGTGTACGAAGAGAACAGCTGCCTGTGTGTGTGTGTGTGTGTGTGTGTGTGTGTGTGTGTGTGTGTCTGAGCCCTGACCAGAAGAGACCCCTCCGTGTCCGTAGCCAAGTGCTGCTTTACGGGGAGGTGGTCCGGCCCGAGCAGGGTCAACACGATCGACGGACACGCTCCAATGTGACTTAACGCCATGCCAAAGCGTTGGAAATGGAAAGGGGTTGGCGTGGATGTGCCTGCCTGCCTCCGTCACGCGTGTGTTCAGTACAGTGTGCGCACGGGGAACCTGCGGGGTACGTTTGTGTTGTGTACCAACGCGTGACCTTCTCTGTGTTTTCAGCTCGCCCCAGGTGAGAGGCGTGATTAGCATCTGTGATCAAGTACTAACGACGCCGCGCGTCAGTCTAATTAATACATGAGGTGTATGTGGCTGTCTAATTGGTGTGTGTGTGTGTGTGTGTGTGTGTGTGTGTGTGCGCGCGCGCGCGCGCGTGCGTGCGTGCGTGCGTGCGTGCCACCCGGTAGAGAATCCTGTGTTAGTCCACAGTGGTGAGGAGCCAGCTGGAGGTGTGTGTGCCTCTCTATCAGACATCTCCCACGGCAGACAGACTACAGGGCTTACACACAGCTCCCATATTGATTCAGTGATTAGGAGCCGTCTCAATCTCCCACACACACACAGGCCCGTGCGCTCATCACTGGTCCTCCCCTCCTTTTCAAGTCAATCCTTATATTCTCTCTCTACTCCTCCCCTCCTCCCTCCCTTCCCCACCCTTTCCTTAATGAAATTAGGCGATAGAATCTCAGGGCCAGCTCATTAAAACAAGCTCTCAATTAACTGTCACCCAGCTACGAAGGTGCATACTCTGGATACAGCAGGGGGGGTGGGGGGGTGGGGAGTGGGAGGAAGAGGAAGAAGAGAGGAAAAGAGTTGGGTGGCCAGAGTGAGAGGAAGGAGGAGGAGATCAAGGGCAACGGAGAGAAGCACTAGTTGGCTTGAAAGACGACGTTCCGTGAAGGATGGGGACCGTGTGTGTGTGTGTGTGTGTGTGTGTGTGTGAGTGTGTGAGCGAATGAGCAAGTAAAAGAGTGAAGTGTAGAGGACAGTTAATAAAGCAGGGTTTATAGAACACTGTCTACTCATAATGACCTGTCTCTCTCCTATTACCCGCATGGGAATGATTAAAACTCTGTGCTGTGCATGCGTGTGTGTGTGGGGGGGAGGAGGAAGAGTCATTAAGTCATTGTGCGGCTGATGTTAAGTCAACGGACCCTGACTGACTGGTGCGAGGACTTTCTGTCCTAATCTCAGCCTCGTGTACACACACGGCTTTAGACCACTCCAACAAAAAGATGACTGTATTAGAAGATCTATTCCGCTGTTCAAATGGAGTGTGTGTGTGTGTGTGTGGGGAAAGGTTTCTCTCTCTCTGTGTGTGTGTGTCTGGTCTGTCCCAGGACTACCCGTTCCTTCATCGCCCAGGTGACAGAACGTAGTCTAAGTACCCCGACGCTCTGTTCACTACCCCCACACTGTCTCAGAACGAGGAAGAGGGGGAACCCGTCTTAAAGGACAGAAAAACTAAAACAGGAAATAGATCTACCGTGTTCATTTCCCCCGCCGGGCTTCCATAGACAGTCTTTGTATTTACGACGACTTACCGTGGCTTTGTTTACCTACAAATCTCTCTCACACACTCACACACACACACACACACACACCTCTCCTCCTCCACCCTGGACTGTCCTGTCCTCTGTCCACAGGAGAGGGATCCACAGAGCTGGAGAACGGAGGCCGTTTGACTCTGACAGCCTGTGACAGTCTCTGTCCCTCTTTTCCCTCCCCTAAGGGTTGTGTGTGTGTGCGTGTGCGTGTGTGTGTGTGTGTGTGTGTGTGTGTGTGTGTGTGTGTGTGTGGGCATGCCCGGCTCCTCCGGGCCATATCTGCAACATATGTCCGCTGTCTCCGTGGAAACCTGATACCTCTGGTTGCGGTGAGGAGAAGAAGCCTCTGGATAGCAGACGGAGAGGCGCCTCCCTTCACAGACACATGCGGGGTTAACACCACAGATCCCCCCCCACCCTCCCCTCCCCTCCCCCCTCCCTCCTCCCTCCATCTCTGGCCGTCTGTCTCCCTCTCTCCATCCCAGACGGAGGCCACGGTGGAGTGACACTTCAGTTCACTGCACCTGATGCCCCAGAACAGACCGTCCAAACTCAAGAGGATAAAGAGGGGGGGGGGCAGGGAGGTTCCCACAGACCTGGAGGGTGTGTGTCCTTTCAAATCGCTGTCTCTGTCTCTGGAGAGGAACAGTAGGTTCTCTTGGAAATCAACGGGAAAAAGAAGAGGATGATGATTAGGGGAAGGAGGGAGGGAGGGAGGGAGGGAGGGAGGGAGGGAGGGGGAGAGAGAGAGTGAGAGCACGCGCTTAAAGAACCAGGTGCCGTTTCCTCCCCAAACCCCCGACCTCTCTAATGGAGCGGTGACGTGGAACCACCCGACCCACCAACGGGGCCGCTGACCACAGAGAGGACTAATGGCTCCCGTCCCATCACTTAGAAGGAACGTGGAGCTTTGATCACGGCCTTTTGCTGCTCCCACCGGACGCGGCCCTATTAAAACCAGTGTGCGTGTGCGTGTGTGTGTGTGGGGGGGGGGGTTGTAAGTACAGTGTTCTCTGTCCCGTGTGTGTGTGAGGAAAAAGGTGGATGGATAGGCGGTCTAAAGGGGTAAACATAATCAAAGCACAGTGAGGCGGGGGGAGCACAGCGTAGCGGAGGAGAAGCGTATGAATAAACCAACAGGGGTCTGATGAGATGCTTCAGCTGGAGTTTCACTCCCTTCTCTCTCTCTCTCTCTCTCTCTCTCTCACTCGTTTTCTCTCTCTCGTTCTGTAAATTGCACGTCTTTTCCTGCTCTTCCTGTCTCAGTCTCTCGCCGCCAAACACACACACACACACACACACACACACACACACACACACAAACACACCACCGCCCCCCCCACCCCCCCAAGCGGCAAAATGGCGAAATCTGCATTTAAATTGAAAGCTGCTCATCTGCATATTTCTGATTATTCAATTAATTTCCCCTCTGTTTTAGCCAATCAGGGGACATACCGCTGTTGTTGTTGTTGTGGTGTGTGGCGACGTGCGAGCGCCAGAGAGTGTCTGCGTGCAGTTTCGCCCCGCATTTTCCGGGAGGAATCGACGGCACTTGGAGAGAGCGGAGAGGTGAGGGAGGACAGGCGAGGGAAGGAGCGACGACACCGAGGAAGCAGCAGCAGGGGGGGGGGGCACAGTGATAGGAGCCCTCCCACAGTGATAGGAGCACAGTGATAAGGGGGGGGGGGGGGGGGCACTGTGATGGGAGCCCACCACGACGAGGAGGAGGGGGACAGGAAGTGGGCTGCGAGGGCGTTTAGGGGCCGCCCTCCCGTTCCCCCTTTAAGGCGAGTCGTGTAGAAAGCCGTTGTGGTGAGCGGTCCCAGTCCCGGCACTACGCTGTGTGAACCCACCAACAAGAGAACAGAGCGGACTGAGGAGGAGGAGAAGGAGGAGGAGGGGGAGGAGGAAGAGGGTGCCCACGTCAGCGATAGCTGGAGAGAGCTGGCGAAAAAGGGAAAGGAGAGCAGGAGAACAAGATGGTGGGCAGAGGCAGAGATAATGAGAGCGAGACAGAGATGGGTGTGTGTGTGGGGGGGGGGGGGGGGTGCAGTGGAAGACGTGAGAGAGGGAGGGAGGGAGCGAGTGAAGAAGGACAGCAGTCTCCTCATTAGCGGTAGACGGCAGCGACAGGGGTCAGCTGATCTCCTGACCCGTCTGTCCCTTTCTGTCTCCCCTGCCATCTGTCTCACACACGCCGGGCACGTACCACCCACACACACACACCCACCCACACACACTCCGACGGAGACATGTAGGACACATAGCAGGCACACGCTGTACCGCCTCACATAGGGCATTAGACTGGCAGTCACAGTATGATTCCACAGAAGCTCACAGCCAGGCACCGCGCCGGCGTAATGCAAAAAAGCCCTTAGCAGGGCTTTTGGAGTAATGGCATTGTCCGTGCTCGTCCAGCGCGTGCTCAGCGCGCGTTTTATTTGTTGGGCGAGCCGGGCCCTTTCGATTCGACCGATCGTTGCCGCGCGCGGGCGTGCATGTCCTCCTCTTGACCCCGTGTGAAGTGCGATTGGCAGACGGATTGTCATTCAGGCAGCACGCGGCTCCGTGGTTGGCCGAGGTCAGCCGGGAGCCACGCCCTGCATCTCAAACCAGGAAGAATTGATTTCCTTTAATTGGATAGACTGATGAAAAGGATGCGAGGGACGGTGGAAGTCGCGCTGCAGCCCCCCCCCCCCCCCCTCTCTCTCTCTCTCTCTCTCTCTCTCCCCCCACCGGGGCACAGCAACACAGGCACTATTGGCTTCATTTATCAATCATAAGTGGGACCAATCTTCCCGGAGATTACCGGAGAAGGCGGCGGGCCGACACATCACTCCTGACCGGATTGAAGTGCAGCCCTCGTCTGTCGTCTCCGCGGCGACTTCATCACGCGTCCTATCATCTCCAGAACAGCGCAGGGGGGGTCGAAAAGCGTTCCCCCCTTTTAAGAAGCGTGAACCGCGGGGTCAAGGCAACGGTGACCCAGATGTCTTAACAGAAGGGCTGCTCCTTTTTGTGTCGGTGAGCTAGCCTGAGCTTTAATTCAATCGAGGCGGTCGGTGACGGCTAGCTCCTCGCGCTGCGCCTCCCTGTGTGGGTGGTATAGCAACGTGTCAAGTCTGCCTGTGGTCTTATTATAGTTTCTTTACCGCTTCGTCAAAGAAATCAAAGCGTTTTAGGTTGTGTTCTTTCTAAGTGAAGTCTGTGCCTGGCAGTATATTCGTCCTGTTGAACAGGACCTGAAGTGTAGTCATAGTTACACCCCCCCTCCCTCTCTCTCTCTCTCTCTCTCTCTCTCTTGTTCTCTCGCTCTCTTTCTTGTTCTCTCTCGTGCACTGTCTCACTCTCTCTCTTTCTCTTTCTTTGTCTTGCCCTCTGTCCCTGTGGCTTACCTGTCTCCACTCACTGTACCAACCCAAAACAGTTTTTTTTTATACAAACAAACAAAACAAAACCCTGTTGTGTATGGAAAGGTCAAATATTGTTTTGAACACGTTTTGTGTAGGCGTGAATATGCAGATGAGCCTTGATAAGGTCACAATTTGAATAAAACGGATTTGGAAAACGGAAAACAATTTGGGGAAAAAACAGCAGCCCCATGACCTTTTTGTGAAAGTCTTCACAGAGTTGTTTTTTGCCAGGGAAGAGAGGGAACAAGAAAATAATCGACAAGCGCGCGTGTTAAAGTATAGACCCTGTGGGCCTAGACTCCTCTTTCTCTCTCTCTGTCTCTGTCTTCTTTCGTACTCTTCCTTTCTTTGTGTTGTTCCTCTTCTGTCTGTTACTTTGAGCCTCGACCCGGGGGACCACGACTTTAGTCGGTAACTTTTTAATCTGTGTTGAGCCGTGTAACCTTTAGCCGGAGATTAACAATCGAGCTCTTAAGTGTGTGTGTGTGTGTGTGTGTGTGTGTGTGTGTGTGTGTGTGTGTGTGTGTGTGTGTGTGTGTGTCGAGACACATTTGGGCGGAAGAAACTTGGGCAGGAGGTGTTTCAGAAGCCAGAGTTTCCATGGTAACTAGAGACTGATGCTTCCTTCAAGGGGTTCTGTGTGCGTTCCCAGAAGTCCTCTGGCACATCGGAACCTGAGGACAGCTTCCCGACAGCGTGATCATACATACACACACACACACACACACACACACACACACACACACACACACACACACACAGTGTGTGGGCAGAGGTGGCAGTGAGCCAGTGAACTAGTAGGAGAGAAGTTGAACGTGAGGAAAAGGCATAGTAGTAGTGTTACACCCTCCCCTCTTCTTCCTTTCTCTTCCTCCTCCTCTCCGTGTTCCAGCACCCTGCTATGGTCTCTGCGTGCCTTGGAACTCTCCTGCACTCCCTCCCTCCCTCCCTCCCTCCTCAAGCTTTAATTACTGCCTCCCTCGTTGCCCTCTTCCGTAGCTCCCTCTCTCCATCGCCCCAAGCTGGTTTGCACTCCTTTTAATTAATCCACCCAGAATAACACACCTTCACCTCAGCGTACACTCACACACACACACACACACACACACACACACACACACACACACACACCCACACAGACATGCAGATCCCCGGTAGGCCGCATTCATTTTGGAATTGATCCCCGCTTTTCATTTAGAAAGTTTCAATGAAGGGATGAAAGGTGCAATTCTCTGATCCTAGTGTGTGTGTGTGCGTGTGCGTGTGCGTGTACGTCCGCAGGGTTCCAATGGCAGTATGCAGCTGATGGAGACAGAGTTCTCTAGGACCCTGGAGGAGATGGTGGCTCTGCATCTCCACCACCAGAAGAGCATCCCAGCATTCTTGGCAGCCTTGACCCTTGACCTGTTCAGCCGTCAGACCACAGTCTGACCTCACTGTGACCCCCAGCGGAGTTAATTACCCCTATCAAAGATAAGCAGTAGTTTGTTATTTAGTTTGAAATGAGCTGTTCATGAATACTGTCTGCATCTTGCCCTTTTGACCAGAGTTGAGATTATGTTTTGGGTGATATCACTTTGTTTTTGATTATTATAGTATTCGTTGGTAGTAGCCGATTTCAAAGGCCTTTTTTCATGTACTGCAATTTTTATAATTAATGAGGATGTACACCAGGGAGATTATTCCATTGACAAGTCACACACTTGTGTCAGCTTTTTAAAGTAAGCTTCAACATGCTTAAGTTGTAATATAAACAAAAACTTGTTTTTTAGTTTGCTTATCTGTGTACAAGATCAATGAATTATTCTGATATGCTGTAAATCAAGTAAATAAAAACAGAACTTACTGTCGCACTAGTGTGTGTGTGTGTGTTTGAAAAAAAATGAATGGAGAAAGGAACAGATGGATGGGAAGAGAATCTGTTGGGAGAAATAAAGGAGCGATCGAAATGGGAAGGTGTCGGGAGAAAGAGAAAGGATCAAATATAGACTGAGTGTCTGAGTGTTGCAAGAACACAGTGGAAGACTCCAGCTGGTACGTCCATCTGTCTCCGTCGTACACACAACACGCAGCGTCAGCGTAGCCTATGTTTTCTCCGACTCTTCTCACACACACACACACCCCAGAGTGTCTTCACTGCTCTTCAGGTGAGAAGGAGGGCAGGACACCTCGGTGTGTGTTGGCGAGGGTTGTGAACTGTAATGGTTTACTCGCACACACATATACTCTGCAGTCACCTTCTGGTTGAGCCCTCCAGCGAGATCCACTTACTGTCCGAATCCACTTTGCCCCACTCACATTCTCTCGAAGTGTAGATGTTTTCTGTGTGTGTGTGTGTGTGTGTGTGTGATGGTAGCCCTTATCTCTCGGTTTTATTCAGTTATTCATGGAGTTATCTTTATTTCATCAGTGCATTACCCTTTAACCACAAAACAATTTAGGATGGCTCCTGTCAGCGCACCATTTTTCCATTATGTGGTTGAGTTAGGATTGAACTTGTGGCCTGACTTAATATCCCTACTAGTCCCAGTCGAGATGCATCTCTGGGTATTGGACATACGGAATCTGCAACAACAGTGAAGTACATGCAGTAGTGTACTGGCAGTCTTCCTAAACTTATCCAGCCTACAGAAGATCACACACAAACTAGAAAGGAGAACTCCTGACTTCAGAACATTCCCAGGAGAGGTTGTCTTTCCCGGGGGGATGGCGGTCGGACCACACACAAAGAAGACTAGTCCGTGACTGCTCCATTTCATCTCCCTATCCATCTCTGAAATCAGCGCTATCAGAGTTTTCCTCCTCCCACACACTGCACGTGCTCCCTGTCCATCTCTCTCCTGGTCTCTTCCGATGTTCTGACAAAACGAAGGAGTTGCAGACAGCTTCTGTCAGGCTTTTGGTCCCATCTCAGCCTTTTTCCTTGTTTTACTCTTTCTTTTCGATGAGATAAGAACATGCTACTGTGGAGGGAGATGTATAGTGTTTTAGTGTGTGGTTGTATGCGTCTCTGGGGACTAGGGATGCAACGAATAACCGGGTTTGAGCTATGTCGCGGTAAAAAGTAACGAAGGTTATCACTTTTTAGCTTTTCCTAGAACACGGTTTATCCATTGTGTTATTCTTATGGTGTTGCGCAAGGCTAGCGACGAGGAGATTCTACATGTTTATATAATAAAAATCTTTCTACCAATATTGAGAGAGTTGGTACCGCTTTAACCAAAGCGAGACAGAGAGAAGTTCATTGGCAAACGGCATGACGCAAATTGCCGGTTTCGTTCTTAGCTGATCAAACAAACTTGCCATCTCTTGAATATGGTTTGGCTAGTAGCCTAAATCTGCAAAATAGTTTGGGTGGAAAAATGTATAATTCGCTTTAGAACACAACAGTGCAAATCTGAAATTCTCGTTAGCATGCCTTTCTTGGTAGCCTACAATACTATTGCATTATATGGTCCTCCACTGTGAGCCGTCTAGCCTACTTAACCGAAAAAGCCGCTTAAGTCCGCTGCATGGGAATACCTTGGCAAACCAAAATACATGCCATATGAGAGTATCAGCCAAAGGAGGATAGATCTTTAAGATGGTGTCCATTGAGCATGGAGAAGTGAGAAATGGTTCTTGCATAATTACCTGGACTAGAAATAAGGTCGGAAGGAGTTGTCTGTGTAAAATTCGATCTGTATTGAACGTTTGTTCAAAGTTTTAAATATATTATTGTTCCCCGTTAATGATTAACAATGAAAACCTGTAATATCGTGATTAATCGTCAAATCGTGATGAATTTTTAAACAATAATCGTTACATCCCTAGTGCAGACAAACGTGTAGATAAGAAGTCATGAGTGGTATCTGGACTGTTTTGCCTCCCAGTGTTTGTCTTCATCACTCACTCTCTCTCTCCTCCCATTGTCCTCTCCTGTCCTTGCCTCCAATTTATCTATTATTATTTTTTGTCTAAAGTGCTTTTTACTATTGGTTAAAGATTGTACAATGTGGCACATACGTATGTTCCTTTGTGTGTTCAGATACACAAAGAACTAATTGATGACAAGTATTAACTGTGTGAAATGGAATCTGTCCTTTGAAGCTACAGTTACAGGTGTGTTAAGTCCAGAGCAATGACAGACTCTTCCCACTCACTGTACACACAGACACGAGCGTCTATGTTTGCCAAAGTGTATTAATAAAATAAGATGCAATAATTGAAGAGGATTGTGCCAACCTTTGAAATAGTCAGATTTAGATTAAGATTTTTAGGTCTGCGTATATAATGTAGAAAATGTTTTTATCCACTTTCTACCTTTTTGTTAGTGGCCAATCTTGTGTTTTTAGTTTTGAACTCTGATGCTGCAGCATCTCTGAGGAATGTGGTATCCAGTTAGCCGGTGGTAAATTAGACTCTAAACATCCCTACCTCTACCTCTGTGCCAACAAGCTATTTGTATAGCGTGCCAGGAAAACCTCTGCTGGCATCAAAGCAAGAACCTGAGCATCTGAGGTTTGGTAAACATCACTAAACTTCAAATTAAAAACGGCTTCTGTTGCCAGATCATGAGACAATCATCTCTTTTTGCCAGGGCACTCCTGCTGTGGGTTTGGCTGCATGGTTAGGGGGCTGGCCATGCAGAACCAGTCCTGATGGCCTTTGGGTCTGGGGCGTTGGCGTTGTTGTGGGTTACTTTTGTTTCCACTGGCCCCGGAAGCCTTTTGGTTCAATGCTGCATTACGCATCAAGGTCTCCACCAACTAGCAGATGTGATGTTATGTAATGTGGTAGTGTGCCAATAGCTGACAGTATTTTGAGAAATGCATGTGTACACATTTGTATACATTCAAATATTGGAGATCTCGAATATTTTTGAGTTTTAGATCAAACTGATGAAACATCATCGTTGATTTCTATTCCTTATTTGACCTGTTTCAGCCGTTTATTACTGACATTCCACGAGGCCACTGGATAAACCAAAGGAAAAGCTCATTTAACAGTAGAGCTGCTTCAAAGCACAAGCCAGTGAGCGGATAGGCTATAGCTTGTCATTAATATTCAGATGTAGCAACTGCTGACAGATTCAGCATCTTTATTAATCTGTCTCCAGAGATTATATGTATATATAGCCCTGTACTTTGCTCTGAAGTTGCATCGCAGTAATGCTGGTCTAGAAACAGTTTCAAAATAGTGGCCTGTATTTTACTTCTGGCAAAGGCTTGTTTTAGGATATCCGGAATCTGTTGCGCCTGAAGGGTCTTCTTTCCTTCAGTATCTCAAAATGAAACACAAACAACTCCTTGGTAATGTGAAATGTTTGTCTGCCGCTGCAGGCCCCCTTCCGCCTCATTGAATCTCTATGGTCGTTCTCGGAGCTGGTGGAAACTGGCAGGTAGTGTGGGACTCCTGGCAGACACCAAGATGGCCGCCGCCAGAGGAGGAGAGTGGCAGTTGGGCTAATTAGAGCAGGTTTAACTTGCACTGTCGTGATCTCTCGTCTCAACCCTTTTCAATCAGAGAGAACGTTTCTATGTGTGTGTGTGTGTGTGCTGTGTGTGCTTCTGTAATTAGTCCAGTGTCACCTTGTACGGTAATCGAGAGAAGATCACTGTGTGGCCGCAGAACGTCTCTCGCCCTCACTTGCAGACTTCTCAAAAGTTTCTCTTTCTCCGCTCCACCCTTTATCCCTTTACCTTTCTCTCTCTCTCTCTCAACTTATACTTATTCCACGCAGCAGTTGAAGTGTCTGCAAGCTTTCCTTTCTTCAGTTCTTGAAACGCTATTCCACCGAAGTCCTCGCCCTTGAAGCGCACAGAAGAATCACAATTTTCTCCCATGTTTCCCTTAACAACACGTATCTGTGAAGATCTTCCATAAATCACACACAGGAGTATCTCCACCAGTGTCACCTTGGAGCATTGAGAGACCAGTCGCACTATGCCACACCCTATCTTGCTGCGTCCATTAAAACACACACACACACACACACACACACACACACACACACACACACAGCAACTGCTAGCTTAACTGGTCAGTCCTGTAATTCTCCTCCCAGCTGGCCTTGACCTTTCATCAGTGTTCTCTCTATGCTGCACTGTACATTATTAATGCTGTTTGGTCTATCCTGTGTGTGTGTGTGTGTGTGTGCGTACGTGCGTGCGCGTGAAAGAGAAGTGTGTTGCCCCATGTTTTGTGTGTTAGATTGCGAGTGAGATTTTGATACCTCCCCTGGGAGGAGAGGTGATGAGCTGTATTTCATACCAAGGTGTTTCATAAGGCTCTCTTAACCATAACGCTTGATCACACCTCCCCGTCTCTCTGCGGGCAGGCCCCTAATGCGCTGTAATCCTTTCGAAAAATATATGTGTTTTCTAATGTCTTTTTTTCCCCCTCGCTCTCTCATTCCCATTTCAAAAGCAGGATATTTTACTAAGCGAGTCCCTGGGGCGCCGACTGAAATACGACGTGGTGAAAATGAGGTGGGAACCATGTATGATTCTCTGCTTTCCTCCCCAGCCTTTCTCTCTCTGTCTGTCTCTCTCTCTCTCTCTCTCTCTCTCTCTCTTTCCCTCTCTCACTTTATTGTATGCCTTACTCTCTTTTTCTGCCATTCTCTCAACCACTCCACATTCTCTTGCTCTTTCTGGCACGCAATTTCCTCCTCCTTCGGACCGCATTTCAATCCTTCCAGTAGTTTGAAATCTCCTCCCCCCCTCTCCCCTCCCCCTGCTCCTGGTACGTTGCTGCCAGAAGGCGTCAGTGTAAATGCCATTTGGGAGGCCCGACAGACTGCACGCGCCTGGGGAGGGAGTGCGCGCCTTTTCTGCTTGGGCGTCAGCGTGGACGGCTTACAGACTGACAGGCTTGACAGGCGGGCAGAGCGGGGCCGCCAGTCTCCGGGTATCCGGTTCCCGTTCCAGCTCCAGGTGCGCTTTCTGACGTTCCTGACAATTCTCTCTTTTCCAGACTCCTCGCCGGAGGCCCGCCGGAGGCCCCCGCTCAGCGCTGTGTGTCAGGCCGCTTTGATAAGGCCACATCCAGAAAGGCCACTCCTCAACCACTCAGTCGCCGCGTAGCTTCCACTGGAGAGGAACTTCAGAGTACTGTTACCGACTCTCAGAGGGGAAGTAATGCTGCTGGCTTTTAGGCTTGCCTTTTATCTCGCTGCCTTGGGTGCCGGCGCGGAAGTCTCTCTCCTTTGTCATTATTACTCTTAATGTGTTTGTGTGTGTGTGTGTGTGTGTGTGTGTGTGTGTGTGTGTTGACTCTAATTGCCGGTAATGATGTGCTAGCCATAGTCGTCTTTTCCTAATGCCTATTTTCAACGCTAGTCTCAACTATTTAATTTCAGCAAACGGAGCACACACATTTCAAACTGCCAATCATAACATACAACTTTTTATGTTGTTTCATGTTCATTATCTTTTTGACTGTACTCGGCCCTCATAGTCTCTCACACAGTGGATGTGTGTGTGCAGGAGGTTAGATGTGAGTTGTGCGACAGCTAGGTGGGGGAGACTAGAGGGGTAACCTTTGAGCCAGATTGATCTTAACCTCCCTAAGATAACAGCTAGGGGAAGGATTATGAACAAAACTGACAGAGTGGTCAGTAAACTTAAGATTGTGGCAAGGAACACATTGCAGAACTTTATCTAAACAGTTTTTTCCCTTTTTAAACGTTATATTCTATATTTGCCACACATCCTCTTCACTTTTCTAATCTGCAGATATTACTCAGCTTCGATAAGAATTGAAACCAGCTAATGGTGCAATAGAGATTTGGGCATGACTCAACATAACTTTGAAATCGCCTCTCCTGGCAAGAAATATTTGTATAAAGTGCGTTTAGGTTTGTTGAATTCCTCTAGATGTTCTATCTCCACGAAGTGACGAACAGTCAGACAGGAAGTGGAGACCGCTTGTCAACAAAAGAACAATCAGATTTGTGTGCCTCTCCCTGCCATGTCCTGAAAAGGCCCATCTCTCCTCTCCTCTCCTCTCTTCTCTTCTCCTCTCCTCTCCTCTGCTCTGCTCTCCTCTCCACTCCTCTCCTCTCCTCTCCTCCTGACAGCCTATTTCATGTCATTTAAATTTCCCGAGCAGAACAGAACAAGTCTTGGTCTCTCTTGGTCTGGTTTCCATGGAGATCCAGGGGCTGTTTGAGGAAACACGTTGTACAGAAAGGGACAAACAACGGGATCAAAATGAGCAGTTTAATACGTAGCTACATCGCTATAACCGTTATTCAAAGAATGCTTGTGTGAGATTTAGGAATCTAGCATTTAGAAAAATTACAGACAGGATGACTGAAAAATGTCCCAAAATACTGTTTTCAAAGAAAAGCTCAAGTTAAAAGACAGAAGAAAATCTAAATGTTTTAAGGCTGTTGTTCAGATAAAGCCACAATCTAGGGTCAGCTATGCAACATTAATGTGATGGCGATGCGGTGGTAGGGAGCGCTACACTGCGGGAGGCACAGCAAAGCTGTCGCGGCTGGGGGGGGGGGGGGGGGGGGGCTAGGGGGCAAAAGAGTTGTTTGTTGTTGCTTGTCGGGGTTTATTTTTTCCCCCAACCTCTGGTCTTAAAGTTGCCCCGTGGCGGTGGCCGTTTCCACTGATCCCAGCTTGTGGCTTTAGCTGCGCTGAATGAGTTGACGCGGGGAAGCATTCTAAACATGTTTTTTTACAGTGTGTTTTCCTTCTACCCATAAGATGATGACTTGTGTCTTGTCATTTGTAAGCTTGCACTATGTCAGTAACGATCGCTTCCGCTCTATGAGATGCCTCGTTCTGTTCCGCTGTGTCCAGGGTGTGATCTATTCCCATTTCATTTCGTTTGGTTCAGGAAATGAACAGACATTGCAATTCAATACTTCAAAACAGTGCGGTGATTCTTCAATAACATTTTTCATATTAGAAGTTTTTTTTGTGTGTCAATATTTTTGACTGAATAAAACAAGAAAGTATCGACCTTAGTCCGGTTAACTAACTAGAACTATAAACCACCATCACTACTCTCACCATATGTAATGCCCCCAAGTCTCAGAGATAGATATCGGTGTATTTCACATATCAGGAATTTACCTTTGAGGTTCTGTCTAAGTAAGGATTCAAATATTCAGACAGGGCCCTTGGTGTTATTGTTTGTTTTTTGTTGCTGGCCAATGTGTGGCGTGTAGGAGAGAGCTGGAGAGACATAAGTCAATAGTAGAGAGCAGCTATTCCTCCAAATGCGGCTGCTGAACTGTTTTATTATGCAATACAAATACATTCATCTGTGTGTGTGTGTGTGTGTGTGTGTGTGTGTGTGTGTGTGTGTGTGTGTGTGTGTGTCTGTACACGTGTATGTGTGAGAGCGAGTCGGTCTGAGTGTGTTCTGGAAAGATGGGCTTTGTTTAAGATAACAGTGAAGAAACGGAGGGGGCTACAAGGGGGTCTTGTGAATCAGCTACCACAGCACTTTGGTCTTAGAAAAGGATTGGAGGGGAAACAGTGAACCTATGGCGGTGGTTTGTCTTGTGCAATTTGTTTGATGGGTGGATTTGGCAAAGAGACCTCCAAGGTTCACTATCGGGGGAGCAGGGAAAATCGAAATAAAAAGGGGTTCGGGGAACAGTTTTTGTGGGCCTGGAAAATTATATTTAGGATAATATCAGGCTTACTTTGCCTTTTCAAGGCTGTGCATGGACACAGCTTTGACGGGAGGACATTCCAGGTTAATTCAAATTGGGTCATAAAGTATTTTGCCACATAATTGTGGGAGTAAAGGAAAAGGTAACTGGGGGAAAGGGGGGCTGGCATACAGTGTGTCGAGGAGGTGTAAGGTTTTCGTTTTTTTTCCTACAAGACGTTTTCTGATTTCGAACAGTGCAGGTACGTTCCCCTATTTAGGAGTTGAAGACATTCATTTGAGATTAGAATTTGAGTTCGATATCGAAATCAAAAACGTTCCACTGTTGTAGGGATTCTAGTTTTCTGAAAGTCTGAAAGGTTTCAAAACCGGTACAAACAAAAAGAGTTGCCTCTGCTGCAAATATATAACTTTTTTTTTTCCTCACTCTCTTCTGTACAGAGTTCCCACTTCAGATGCAAGGAACTGTGAAACATATCAGTTTGTTTTTTTCCGCCACGAGAAAGAAATGGTTCCTAGAGAGAGAACTCCTCTGGGGTAGAAAAGAAGAACCCAAACGTCTCGTTATCCGTTCCACTGTCTGTTGCTCAGTTCTTCTCCTTGGCTAAGAACTTCACAACAGTCAAAAACACAGTCACAGGACAGAGCCATGCGATATTCAAATAAGAGCAATATTAATGAGAATCATAATAATAATAATAATAATAATAGCAATAATAGTAAGTGTAATAGTAATAACATACCATTCAAAGATTTTTAAATCTTGTATATAAAAAAGACTGGATGGGAGGAGTTGGTGCACAGTAAAGGTTGAGCCTGTTCTAGATTGATTTGGCACATGATCATCACTCAGATGCCTATACCTGCTCGTTCTACTACGTTTGCCCAGAGACCAGTCCATTCTCCTCGTACCGTCCCGTCCCCTGATCCGTCAGTCTCTGCCATCTCTCACGTCACTCCGAGCACGTGGGCTGATGTCGAGACGGACGTGCGCGATGCAAAACCAATCCCATCAGCGATTTCTGTTCCGTTTTGAAGTGAGGCGAAGTTTCAACCCGCCAAATGTCCCGCGTCCTTTTTCCACAGTGAGTTGCTGGGCAACTTGACAGTTTTTCTTTGTATTCGTTCTTTTGTACGCTCAAAAACCTAATCTTAGTACAAAGAGCTACATAAGTCTGCGCTATAATTCGTTGTTACGATACAAAAAGTAATTCACTCCTTAAGTTAATACGTTGTTTTTTTTTTCTTCTCGTATCAATCTAGGTAATATCATGTTAGTTTGGTCCATGGTCTTGAAAGAAAAGGCTTTGTTTGTGTATGTGCCAGTATTTTTGTGTTTTCATCATTGTGTTTACGATTCCACACACAGTCTACATCTATTTGATTAAATGTGTGTGTTGCGTGTTTTATGTATTTACTGTATTTGTGTGTGTATTCAGTAGGTGTATTTCTCTCGTTTTTCCCTCAGCCGCATCAAATGGGATCCAGTCGTCCCCTACAGGATTAGGCCTTCTGCTGCGCCGACACTCCCTTCCAGTAGTCCAGGATGTCATGGAGGTCCTCGTCCTTGGCAAACTGCACCTTCCGCCTGAGCGCGTGTCCCGCCGCCACGTATCCCTCCTCCTCCATGGACGCCTGCCGGTGCCTCTTGCGGTGCAGCTTGAACCTCTCCCACAGCCCCAGGGTGGGCGTGCAGAGGTAGCCTTCGTCCTCGTCCTCTTCCTCGGGGCTGGAGCAGTAGCTGAGGTTGTGGTAGTGCGGCGAGAGCGGGTAGTGGGGCGAGAGCTGGGAGTAGGCCAGCTCCCCCGGCCGCCCCGTCCGGCCCAGGGTCAGCGGGTCCAGGATGGTGGCCTTGCGGACCCCGGGGTGGTGGTGGAGGTCGGGGTGGAGCTGCTGGAGGAGCTGGGGGTGCTGCTGGAGGTCCTGGAGGTGCTGCTGGATCTGGTGGGAGCCCGGGTAGGAGTGGCGGTGCTCGTTGTACTGGCGGATCCTCTGGGCCTCGGCGCGCAGGATGGCCGCCGCCGGGTTGACGGTGACCACCGCCTCTCCCCCGCCGCCTCCGCGCTCCCCTCGCTCCCCCGGGGAGCCCCTCTCGATGTAGCGCGCCTCCGAGGAGCGGTAGGCCCCCTCGGAGCGGAAGGAGCGGGGGCTGCGGGCGGAGCCGGGCGAGGAGGAGGCGCTGGGCCGCGTGGCGCTGGGCGGGGCCTCGATGCTGTGGTGGCGCTGCAGCGAGTGGTGGTAGCTCCTCCCTCCTTCCCCCCGGCCCCCTCCTCCTCCTCCTCCTTTGTACACCGGGGAGAGGAAGCCGCCGCCTCCCCCCCGCTCTCCTCGACCGCCTCCCCCTCCTCCGTCGCCCTGGTCAGAGAGAAGCACCAGCTGTGGCTCGGCGGTGGACACGGACCCCCCGCCCGCCCCACCCCGGGCCGGCGACTTGGCCCCCTGCTGGAAGGAGGTGGACTCGGACTTGAGGGCGTCGATGCAGTTGTTGATGATCTGGTTGACCTTGTCCACCTCCTTGGCGATGGTGGAGATTTCGGCCACGGAGCCCTGGGGGTTGACCTGCGGTGACATCTCCCTCTCCCTCTCTCTCTCCCTCTCCCGCTCCCTCTCCCTGTCCCTCTCTCTCTCCGCCCCGCCCCCTCTCACCTCCATGTAGTTCATCTTGGCGCCCTTGTGGGCCGGGGTCTCGATCACCTCCTGGAGCTTGTACGGCTCTATCTCTCCCCCCTGGGGCAGGTAAGGCATCCTCGATAAGCTTTCCCCAGCCGCCAGCATCTGTTTCTGGGTCAACTGGGAGACGGACTCCCTCCCTCCTCCTCCTCCTCCTCCTCCTCCTCCTCCTCCTCCTCCCTCCAGCTCCCCGCCTCCACCACTGCCGCCGTACTTGAGCTCGATCAGGGTCCTCTGTATCCTCTTCATCTTCCGCTCCTTCTCCTCCATCATCTTCCTCTTCCTCAGGCAGTGGAAGACCAGGCCCAGGAAGAGGAGCATGCCGAAGAGCGAGCCCAGGATGGTCATGATGTAGTAGGTGGCGGAGGACTGGTTGGCCACCCGCTCCTGGCCCGGCGTGCGGCCCGTGGACAGCAGGATGCAGGTGTGGTTGAAGCGCAGCGCGTTGCGGATGGACGCCACGCAGTACGTGTAGACCGTGTGCGCCTTGAGGCTCCTCAGCTCGATCTCCTCCTTCTGGCTCTTCAGGTTCTGGATGTCGGTGAAGAAGCTGTTGTTGTAGAGCACCAGGATGTACATCTTGCGGAAGGGGTAGGGGATGCTGACGGTGAGCACGGCGCTGGTGTGCGACACCTGCTTCACCTTCATGACGATGCGGGCCTCCGGGTCCAGGTAGGTGGGGCTGGGGCTCCGGGGCTCGGGGCTGGAGGCGCCCGAGGGGCAGTCGTCGGCGCCGCACGGCGAGCTCAGGTCGAAGGAGGGCGTGGTGAAGTCGGCCAGGCCGATCCCCGGGGTCCTGCCCCCTCCGCCCCCCCCGCCGCCGTCCGGCGTGCACACCATGGTGAGCATGTGCAGGGCGTTGCGGTAGGCCGGGTTGCGGGGGTTCTGGCTCAGCAGGTTGTAGCCCGAGAAGCCGGCGGGCGCGTCGCACGCCATCCGCTCGTTGGTGCGGTTGGGGAAGACGGCCAGCCAGCGCAGGAAGGGCAGCAGCTCACATGAGCAGTTGAAGGGGTTGGTGTACAGCTCGCACGTGGTCAGCTTGGCCAGGCCCGAGAACAGATCCCCGTCCATTACCTGGATCCTAAAAGAGAGAGACGGTAAGAAGGAAAGGAGGAGGGACAGAATGGAAAGGAGGGGGAGGGAGGGGGAGGGGGTGGCGAGAGAACAAAGTTGTTGAATTATTACCTAGCCGTTGTCCGCGGGGAGAAGAGATGAGATGGAAACGGGTGCGTACACGCCGACACACACTCTCAAGAACCGACACGCACAAACACACACACACACACACAGACACACACACACACACACACACAGAAACACTCACACAGACACACAGGCCAGCACACACTCACAACACGCACTCACAAGAACCAACACACACACAAACACACACACACACACTCACACAGACACACACGCCGACACAAACTCACAAGAACCAACACACACACGCCGACACACACTCACAAGAACCAACACACACAAACACACACACTCACAAGAAGACACACACGCACAAACACATTCACACACACATTCACACACAAACACACACAAACACACACACACACACACACACACACAGTGGCAGTACCTGTTCATGGAGAGATCTATGTTCTCGATGTTGATGCACTCGTCGAAGGCGTTGGGAGTGACCGTCTCTATGAGGTTGGCCTGCAGGTAGAGGTACTGGAGCTTCCCCAGGCCGCGCAGCATGCCCTCGGTCAGGTTCCTCAACCTGTTGAAGCCCAGCTGGAGGACCTGGCCCACACACACACACAGTTCATTACCCACCCGCTTGTTCCTAACTTCCAGACTGTGTGTGTGTGTGTGTGTGTAAGAGAGGGATGGGGGGAGCTAGTGGCCTTAGGCGTGGCAATTACCTTACCATGATAATGGCTTATGGTTTTCGAATTGCCGTTCACGATCAGAATAAGACTGAAATAGACTGGGTGTCTTATTCTCCTTCACTTGCAGGTTGAATTGGGGTTTAGTCTCTCTCACCTGTAGGTTGTATTGTGTTTTGGTCTCTCTCACCTGCAGGTTGTATTGTGTTTTGGTCTCTCTTACCTGTATGTTGTATTGTGTTTGGGTTTCTCTCACCTGTAGGTTGTATTGTATTTTGGTCTCTCTCACCTGTTGCATTGTGTTCTGGTCTCTCTTACCTGCACCTGTAGGTTGTATTGTGTTTTGGTCTCTCTCACCTGTAGGTTGTATTGTGTTTTGGTCTCTCTCACCTGTAGGTTGTATTGTGTTTTGGTCTCTCTCACCTGTAGGTTGTATTGTGTTTTGGTCTCTCTCACCTGTATGTTGTATTGTGTTTTGGTCTCTCTCAACTGTAGGTTGTATTGTGTTTTGTCTCTCTCACCTGTAGGTTGTATTGTGTTTTGGTCTCTCTCACCTGTAGGTTGTATTGTGTTTTGGTCTCTCTCACCTGTAGGTTGTATTGTGTTTTGGTCTCTCTCACCTGTAGGTTGTATTGTGTTTTGGTCTCTCTCACCTGTAGGTTGTATTGTGCTGAGAAGGCGCCGTCCTCCACGTAGCTGATGTCGTTCTTGGTGAGGTTCAGGTAGGTGAGGTTTCCAAAGCGACTGAGAGACGAGAAGTGGACCGAGCGGATCTTGTTCTCGTTCAGCCTCAGGTCCACGATGGTGCTGTGGGTTAACACATGGACTTTAAGCGATGGCCAATAGATGGGCTCACCATGTATGCAGAGTTAAAGATGACAGAGGTACCTGTTGATGTGCGCAGGGATAGCTTCGTAAGGGGGTTGGTTCATGCTGCATATAGCCAGCCACACAAAGCCCTTCTCCCCCTCGATCAGCCAACAGTCAGCTTCTACCGTCGGCAACCGCATGATTGACAGTAGGGTTAGCCAATAAAGGAAGGCACTGGCTGTAGAGAGGGCAAATGAGGTCGAGGAAGGCCCGCCCACTTTCTGATTCGCTCGCCTTGGTCCTGCCCCTTGGAGCTTAGTGGTTGCCATGACAATCTCTATTGGATACCGTCCGGTGATGTTTGATAGCTAACCTTTATTTACACAGGGAAGTCCCATTGAAAAAGGAGAGGCGGGGTTGGCTGGGGATTGCTTTTGAACAGTTGTGTGGAAAAAATCCAATAATGTTTGTAGCAAAGCCTGTGATAGTATGGCATGCCAGTTCACTTAGAACTGCGCGCAGGTGGGCTATGTGTCGTGTGGTAAACTTAAGCTGTTTATGTTGTGTCTGTGTTGGTGACCCCTTACAGAGCGCCAGGTGAAGATTTAAGAGGATTCGGAGGGAGAGCGCTGCGGATTGACAAGGACTTCCTGTTTACTCTCATTGGCTGTCGAGGGTGGGCTCGTGAAGTGAGGCGAGTCTACGTGTCTGGGTCAGGTTTGATTGGCTGAGAGGGGAGACGGACAGGCGCTCCTCAGTCTTGTCCCTCCCGCCAGATTGGCTGCTTCTGATTTCCTCTGTGGCCGTCGGCATCTCCGAACGGATAATCATTTCCTTTGCCGCTTTGTCATGGGTCCCCTCGGTGAGAATGGCCTCCTGTGGAGAGACCGAGGAAAGGAGAGATGAGCGTTAGTTTAGACACTGGCTAATTGGCAACAGGAGCTGAGTAGAAGCTTAGTAGGCTGGCTTAGCAGGCTGACACACACACACACACACACACACACACACGCAAAGTACTTGACAACCCCAATTAACGCACTTTCATTCAGTTGCACACCGTGGCAGTACACATATACACACTGACACACCAATTAGCGCACGCACACACACACACACACACACACACACACACACACACACACACACACCCAAACACCAGTGATCTGCTACCCCCATTAGTTGCAAGGTCCTGATAAGGCAGGGCTAAGGGAGGCCACAGCTCTGCTACTGTATCTAATTAATTAATCTGCTCCTCTGCTCCAACTAAAGCAGTTCCTGGGAAAAAACCCCAGCTGATGGAACATAAGACGTGGAGAGAGTTAGAGGAGGAGGAGTGTCGGAGGAGAAACGGTATTAATAGAAGGAGGCGAAGGTAACAGGGAAGGCAAGAGAGGGAGGCGGGCATCAGTAAAGGGGGGAGGGAGAAGGGAGAATGAAAGAGGGAGGGTTAAGAGAAGGGTGTGAGAGAGGGGGGGGGTGGCAAACGAGTGTTGTTGTGGCGGAGCTTGGTGGAACAGGCCCCGGTCTGTTTGTGAGGAGCGTGAGAGAACCAGGGGGAACAAGCCGCCTCCAGTCCCCGAGCGGGGGCAGACAAAGACAGGGGTGGTGGGGCGGGGAGTGGGGGGGGCGGTGTGGAGGGCGGGGGTGACATCATGTCGGAGAGTGGGAAATGAGCACACCGTCCCCGTGAGAGACCCTTGGCTTCTTTGAACGAGCCTTTCTCTCCCGTGGCCATGCCTCTGCGGGCGGAATTGGGATTCGGAATCAGGTGAGCGACGGCCCACGGTGTAGGAAAATACTCTTTGAATGGGAATCCACGGTGTAGGAAAATACTCTTTGAATGGGAATCCACGGTGTAGGAAAATACTCTTTGGAATCAATCCGGGCGATGATTTCAGTCTTGTTTCATTCCGTTATGTATACAGTGTGTCCCTCTCTACGCTGCACACCAGGCTTTGTGAAGGCATGCTTGTATGTGTGTGTGTGTGTGTGTGTGTGTGTGTGTGTGTGTGTGTGTGTGTGTGTGTGTGTGTGTGTGTGTGTGTGTGTGTGTGTGTGTGTGTGTGTGTGTGAGGCAGTTCCACTCAGTCAGCACAATCTATAATTGATGGTGAGACTTCCTCCCACGCAGCATGAGACAAACTACCTTGTGAGGTCACCGTAGAAAGGGTATGCACTGCTGCCAGCTAGACACACACACACGCACACACGCACACACACACGTAGGAAATGCCCGTTCCAGTGACCTCCTGTCCTCCCAGGGAAAGCACAATGTTAGGGAGAGAAAAGGGAAGCGGGGGAAAAGCAGAGGAACCAAACCGTGTGAAAGAGTCTCAGAACAAAGGGCACCGGCTTCGTTTTCTTTTTGTTTTTCCCATTCCGACGCTCCGGGTGAGTTCGGAGCACATTGATCTTGGATAACTCTGTGAAGTGTACAAGGTCTGATCTCAGCTACAAGATGGACGGAGTGGAGGGAGAGAGAGAGAGAGAGAGAGAGAGAGAGAGAGAGAGAGAGAGAGAGAGAGAGAGAGAGAGAGAGAGAGAGAGAGAGAGAGAGAGAGAGAGAGAGAGAGAGAGAGAGAGAGAGAGATTGGGGAATAGAAGCCGTAGCCAGAAAACATTCCCTGGCTTGGACCTGACCTTCTCTTCCTTAGTATATCTCCCTTCAGTGGCCGACACGATACAACAGAGACCGGAGAGATTGAGAGAGAGAGAGAGAGGGAGGGAGATTGAGAGAAAGAGAGAGACTGATGGAGATAGAGAGAGTAGCTGGCAGCCTCTTTCCCTTTTTGCATCATTCATGGCGCCAGGCTCACACACACACACACACACACACACACACACACACACATCACACACACACACACACACACACACACACTTCAGGGCCTCACCTTTCTCACACTCTAGCGAGCAGCGGGATATTGAACCTCTCTCCAGGAGTGGTTTTATCTGTAGAACATCCCTTCTCCCTCTGTTCTGCCTCTCGCTCTCGCTCTCGCTCCCTCGGTGTCTCTCACGCACGTAAAAACGCTACAGCTGTATGAAACACCCTCTGTTCCCCGCGCAAAAGTGCTTCTACAGATTGCCTATTTTGGAGCGACATGAACATACACACACGCACGCTTGCACGCACCAAGACAAACGCAGGCCCATTAAACTTCACGGTCCGCTAGCACAATTGGTTCTGATTGACGACGTGCGTTTGTTATCAGATCTGTGCCGGCTTGACACACGCACACAGATACACATCCATCCACGCCTTCGTTTCCTTTGATTTCCTCGCCTCTCCGCCCCTCTCCCTCTCTGAAGGAGGGGGATGAACGGTATTTACCTAGGAGGGTCTTGCTAGGCAGGCTGTGAGGGAATGCCAGGAACATGAATATCACCTTTCAACACACACACACACACACACACACACACACACACACATACACACGGAAACGCTGCGGTTTTTCACTTGAGCGTCTGGAGATGCATTATGGAGCTCTGGCGGCGTTCCCGTTACCCTTCCCGGGCTGTTGAGAAAACAGCGTTTCCAGCCAGGGCTGAGGATGAAAAACATCCCAGTCCGAGACTTTCCTTGTAAAAGAAAAACTACAAATACAGACTAGCAAAAAAGGAATAACAGGGGAGATTAATATACCGTGTGTGTGTGTGTGTGTGTGTGTGTGTGTGTGTGTGTGTACCTGCGTGCGTGCGTGCGTTTGTGTGTGTTAACCCTAACCCTAACCCGTGTGCCTGCAGTAATGATGATGAACAGGGGCATGGCAGATCCCCCTGTGACGGCGTGGAGGCTGAGCGCGGAGAGGTATGGAGCAGCCTCGTCTTTACTTATTAGCCCGCTGTCAGTGGTTAGTCTGGAGAGCTCCTATGGAGTGCATTGATTTTCCAGGAAGCCCGGCCGTGGAGCCGTAGAAAGGCTGGAGAAGAATTATTCTCCTCCTCGGCGGCACGGGGCCGGTGCCGGGCGCCGACCGCATCACGCAATCTGTTCACGGACCTGGAAAACTAGTGCCCTCAGGTGTACACGCACACACAATAACCCCACCCCCCCCCCCCCACACACACACACACACACACACACACCCACACCCACACACACACACGCTTTCTCTCACTCCCGGACAGAAATGACACATGAGATTTGGCCAATCGATAGGTGAGTCAACCGGATTAGATTAGACGACTGAGGGCAGTGAGGGAGTGTGTGTGTGTGTGTGTCTGTCTGTGTGTGTGTGTCTCTCTGTGTGTGTGTGTGTGGGGGGGGGTGGGGGTGTCAGGA
>JAPMUY010004603.1:0-32611 GCA_026901105.3 Galaxias olidus
CAAATGTAGGCCTATGTAAATGTAAGTTTGCTGCCTATACAGGGTGGATAAACTATTGGAAACAGCAGTTTTCCATAAACATTAATCATGCTATTTACGAATGAATGAAAATGCTGCTATTGTGTCTGATGTTGATGGTGACACGTTTCTTAATTATACAATCTCCATAGATGTAACTGAAAAGGTTGTTTTTTTATTTAAATTTTAAAAAGAAGAGAGGAGAGTGAGAGAGCAGGTTCTTCCAAGAAGAGCGAGACAAGAGAAGAGAAGATAGCAGAAAGGGAAAAAAAGAATCTAGTGAAGAAATAGACTGTAGTAATGAGTACTTGAACACTTGTCAGGCCAGCCCTGAAAGATAGCCAAACCTGAAAGACACTCTGCTCAATTTGTTAAACGGTGAAAAGGATTTTAATGCAATGAGAAACTGAACAGAAGAGTAATTTCAATATTGGCCATATTTGTGACTTATCTTGTGTTAAATGAAAATTAGGCTAGTAGAATTAATGTGTCAGCACTGACAAAGTCTGACATGATTTCATAGTGATTTGTGTTACTCAAAATGCATAGATTTATACTATAGTCTTACTGAAATTCTCTAACAAGGACTCATGACCAGATTACCTCAGGATTTCCAAATTCCTGGCTATGGCCTTGAACATGCATATGGATGAATTTCAACATTGTAATTAATACATATGTACATGAATGGAGTTTGTATGTGGTTTGACAAGTACATGACTGTAGCTGTCAGCTGTTGATGAGACTTAATTCATGATGTATACAGATAGATATTATAATTGTCTTGAAGGTGCAGTATGTAGTTCTAGAGAACTGGGGGGAAAATGGCAAGCATTTGAATCACAACACTCAAAAAGGTCAACCTCCTGAGTCATTGGTCCCTCCTATCCCTCTCAATGGCCCACCCGACACATGCCAGTGCGCGCTCTGACTTGACTTCATGAGCCTGAGCAAGGCAGTGTTTCATGAATTATGTGTATGTTGTGCATATTTTTGGTTCTCACCAACAACGCATAAAGCGATGTCTGACTCCGGACACAAATGAGCGTTTCCATAGTAACGACATAGTTAGCTAACGTTAACAAAAAAAAATTCATAATTTGATTCCCCTATTAGTATGAGCTAGTGCATGAGAATCGTTTTTATTTAGCTGCGATTGGCACCATAGCTACTATACGTTGCCAAGTATATCCAATATGCATGTAAACGAATAATGCATTTTTCACATAAGTCTGGCGAGATACTCCCTAACGTTCTAAAACTGCACTTGGCGATTTGACAAGCCAAGTCTTTTGCGACGACATGCAACGACTTCAGCCGCCTTGCAACTACAGAACTAGTTCACACCGCTGCTACTTTTGTCTGCGACGCGAATTGTATCAACAAGCTTGTTTGGAGGGTGACGCTGTAAGCAGGAATTTTAGGAGTGTGCACGCAAGGTGATTGACGGGCAGGTAGCCCTTACTCCTTGCAAAAACTCCTGATTGGTTGGGGATAGGCGGGCGTCCCTAGATTTTTTAAAAGCTGAATACAGGTCCCACCGTGCTCATATACTATAGCGTACCTTCTCTCTGAACATTTGATTTAATGATATCCTCCTGGAGGTATGTAATAGACATAAAAAAACATAAAAAATGTAATCTATTGCTAGAAATTCAAATTTACATACTGCACCTTTAATGGGGGTTCATGCTTCTTGGCCCAGTGATATTATTCATGATTACATTAATTAATTGTAGTTATTCACACATGTTTCACATTTAAACATACAATAACAGCACAGTACAAAATAGGTAGCTTTATGAGTTCTTTATCTAACGCATACACCATATTATGGTGATTGGCGAGAAAGTTTGGCAATACTACTTTTACACTGGTGATGGCACCTCTATGTGTGTGTGTGTGTGTATCTCTCCCATAGGTTCACTCAAACCTAAACTTGGAGGACTGAGAAAACAAACACACACCACACACACACACACACACACACACACACACCAAACGGAGTAAACAAACACACAAACGCACTCACACCAAACGGAGTAAACAAACACACAAACACACTCACACCAAACGGAGTAAACAAACACACACCACACACACACACGGAGTAAACAAACACACACCACACACACACACCAAACAGAGTAAACAAACACAGACCACACACACACATCAAACGGAGTAAACAAACACACACCACACCAAACGGAGTAAACAAACACACAAACACACATACAGAGTAAACCCAGACTCCTTACCACTGCTGGAGTTAGGAGTGGCTGTAAAGAAAGGAACAGGATCAGGTGTTTGTCAAATACTCTGCATTGTTTATGATTGACTTGGATGGTTTAAAAGCCAAACAGGTTAACGAACAGGTCAAGCCCTTCTGAAAGGAAGTTGTGTGTATTTCAGGTGTGTCAAATACTTTGCATTGTTTATGGCTGACATGGACTTACTAAGACTTAAGTAAGTTATGTGTATTTCCACCAGCAAATGAGTTCATGCATATGTAAAGACGATGTTCATGTGTATCACTGTATTAATTTATCATTATTACAAAAGTAGAAAAATATCCAGTTTGATTCATTGCTTACCCATACACTTTGTGTTTTCTGTAAAAAATAAATAAAATTAAAGTATTATGAAGATACCAACTAATATGAAAAACACACATTCGTAATAAAGACTATTTACTAAACGACACAATATTTAATTGCTTCTTAAGAACTTGGAAAGGCAAAAGCTTAGGGATTGTCTTGTAATTTCTATCAAAATGTGTGTTAATTCAGAATGAATGTATTCCTAAATGATGGGATCAGACAGGTTAGTTCTCACCTGTGGGCTCAGGATCTGTTGATGAGAAAAGACGATTATGATTATTACAAAAACGATACTGGTCCTAATAATACAATGTCACTCTTATTCTAAAGACAGCTGCTTTCCTAAGGATTAGATCAAATCAGATCAAGACATATCATACACACATGCTATAGTCCACAGACACAGAATTTCAGCCATTTACACACATTTAATGTGATAACATGTTCAATGAAGATCCACGTGGGTTTAAAGCATATCTCTATGGAAATCAAAATGAATATAGCTTTAATACTTACGTATTATTATATTGTAAATTTAATATAGCTTCACTTACTTTGCTGGTTCCCGTTCCCGCTCCTTCTGTTTCTACAGACGACGACGACGACGACAACAACAACAACAACAACAACAACGCCTCCAATGGCACCAATGACACCACCAACGTTAGGTGGGGTAGTAGATCCTTTGAAGAAGACTTCTGAAAACCAGAAAATAAATCATATAATGAAACATCTCCTGCAATGGAGGACTTGAGATCCACAGACAATCTTCAGCTGGCTAATGCTAAGAGTCACAGCTAACTTTTTTTTGTAAGGTGGTGTCTTTAAAAAAGGCACATGGCAGGCTATAGAAAATAACATAATGAGACATCTATCCCGAATGGAGGACTTGAGGTCCACAGAGAATCCTCTTTTCTGGAGACATTGTGTTTTGAGCTTATCTACTCATCTTCTCTGCCCATGTGTTGTGTTTTAACGTATCTGTCCTCGAAACAAACAACACTCTTTTGTCTTTCTGCCGCACTGCTGACTTTCATACTGTATATGTTGCACTATGTAAAAAACACACCTGCAAAAGCTTCAAAACCAAACGCTTTTTGTGAACTAATGGAGGAAACAAGGATTTGTGAATGTATTTGGTTTAACCTGGGATATGTTCCTCTGCCTCCCTGGTCAAGTTGTGACTCTTTAGATACACTCTGCAGGTGAACCTGTTGGTGGCGCTCTTCTCCACTGTGACGTTTCGACTAACGGTGTAGTGCTGGTCAGGTCCTTTGGCTGTCTCTTGGCGGGCAGCGGGAAGGACGTGTCCCTCACTGTCCAGCCACTCCACCTCAGGCTCTGGGTACCAGCTGTGGGCCTGGCACCTCAACATAACTCTGTTGTCTTTCGAGTCCATTAATTTAATCTCTGGCTTTGACACCTTTAGTGGAGAGAGAAGGAAGCTTTATATTTATAAATTATATTATATTTATATTTATGTTTAAATTTTCTTTATAGAACTAACGGCTTTATTCACTTTTGGAATGGTTTCATTACTCACTTCTTTTCTTTTAACTCAACATGTAATGTATATGTTTTATATTAATTATGACATTTATTTCCATACATACCCATGATTAGTTGAATCTCTGCCTCATTGAGCCGCAGCGAGGGAACATGGCACCGGTATTTCCCCTCGTCAGAAAGCTTCACTTCTCTCAACCTCAGGGAAACGTTGCCGTTTCTCAGCTGATCCAGAAACAGCGACGTCCTGTACCGGTAGGATAGATCCTGATTGACGTAGTCATTGCGGCCGTGTCGATGAAGATGGACAAATCTCCTTTGGCTGGCAGGGTCAGGGGTCACATCGGGGGTTCCAGGTGATGACGTCATCACCCTCTACTCCAATCACCGACGAGCTGATCACCTCTGATTCCTCTGAGAATAATAAACAGGAAAAGAAAGAAAGAAAGAAAGAAAGAAAGAAAGAAAGAAAGAAAGAAAGAAAGAAAGAAAGAAAGAGAGAAAGAAAGAAAGAAAGAAAGAAAGAGAGAAAGAAAGAAAGAGAGAAAGAAAGAAAGAAAAAGAAAGGAAGAGAGAGAGAGAGCGAGAGAGAGAGTAAGACTCCGCATGATAGAAGAGGTCAAATTATATTACTCAAATAGCTTTGATAACTGACAGACCGACAACTCAGATCCATTCATTTCCATTCTGCAGTATTGTTTCAGTTATGAAATTGTGTGGAAAATGTCCCACACCAAACCACACTACAGGTTTTAGTCGATATCACGTGGCTCAGGGCACTGTGTGTGTGTGTGTGTGTGTGTGTGTGTGTGTGTGTGTGTGTGTGTGTGTGTGTGTGTGTGTGTGTGTCATTTCTCATAAGACAGCCAAACACGCGTCTGTGTCTTACTCCAGTGAGTTATTTTGTGGTTTTGTTTTTTAGAACAGGGTTTTCTGAGAAATGACAGGGCCGGGGAAGGTGTGTGCATGTGCACGTGTTTTTGACAATAGGCATAAGGAGGCATTACGTGGCTGTGTGGATGTGAATTGTGCATTACGTGTATGTGTGGATGTGAATCGTGTATTACGTGTATGTGTGGATGTGAATTGTGCATTACATGTATGTGTTCCTACAGAGACTGGAGTTCACCTCATTTTGTATTAGTAATCTATATATATAATCTAATTTTGTCATTTTGAATGTAATAATATCATCACTGCCTCACCATAACCTTTCCAATGAGCCATCCACTCACAAAACACCCACATACTGTATGTCCAACCCCAGACTTGCTTTGCATTGCTTTGGTTGCATTCAATTCGTCTCGTTTCCTTGGACAGGAAAAGTCTACATGTGTAAAAACAACCTGTCTCAAGCAAGATTCAAATATAAAGAAAGACACCAAAAACATACTCACTTGTGGCACTGAAACCATGACTACAGAGCAGAAGGAAGATGATGAAGAAAAAGCAGGGGTGAGCAGACAGTCCCGTCTACATCACATCCTGTGTGAGACAGGAAATAAAAAAATAATCTGTCTGTCTGTCTGTCCGTCCCTCCGTCACTGGGTCTGTTAGTCATTCAGTCTGTCTGTCTGTCCGTCACTGGGTCTGTTAATCAGTCTGTGTCTGTCTGTCTGTCTGTTCGATGAAGAAAAAGCAGGGGTGAGCAGACAGTCCCGTCTATTACATCACACCCTGTGTGAGACAGGAAATAACATATGACATACCAAAAAAAAGATATACAGTACTGTGCAAATGTTTTAGGCAGGTGTGAAGTCTTTAAAGTTAGAAGAAAAAAAAACACGTAAAAATATCAATGTTAATTGTCAAATTTTTTTATCGATTCATAAAATACAAAGTGAGGGCAAAGCAAATCTGTATCAAAACAATATTTGGTGTGACCACCCTTCGCCTTCAAAACAGCATTGCCTGCCTAAAACGTATGCACGGTACTGTATATATTTAAGCGCTTATGAAATACAAAGAGTTTAACGTAAAATTATCTGTTGCTATCACAACCCAAGTATGCTATGTTTATTCTTAATATAAAAAGTAATCGCACACAAAACACTCAAGTATATATTACACGTATGTCAAGGTATAGCTAATCACTTATACAATGAACATTTTCAATTCTGCATTAAAGTACAAAGAGAACAGTGACTGTGGAACTCTGTGGGTGACAAAATGACCGTGTAGATATACCCACATACATCGCGCTTTTGTTTGCTATATTTCTTGTGTTAATATTGGCATTATTTGGCAATGTCAGCTTTAAAAATGTTCTCTGAACAGAAAACTTATCACAAATCCAACCCTCATCCAACAAACTCCAACACTCATCCAACCAACATGTACATACAACCATATATTTAAATAAATTAAATTAAGAATTTAAAAGCCTTTTATAACGTTAATATTCACTTTAAAACATTTTAATATTTATTATTTTTAAATGATTTCCAACTTGTATACCGAACTCTATTAGCTTTTCAAAACGTTGACTGAAATTAGACTCACCAAATCCCCCTCCCCAAAAGGATTAGATTCTTGCAAAAGATTCTGAAGACTTCAAAAGACTCTCCGTGACCACTGCTACCATAGAGATAGAACACTAGGTAGAACAGTGTTCTATCTCTGTGACTGCAACATTACTTTCATTTTTAAAATGTTTCCTCTTCCTACAGAGCAGAGGCAAGTCTACATAACCAAAAAAGGGGAGGAATAACACCCTGTCCAGCAGCCAACACTCTTGTTGTTCTGTGTTCATCTATTAATAATCTGTGTGTAAAGTCTTAATGCTACAAGACCACACTTCAGGATGAAGACTATAACGATATACAGTACATGAATTAAGAGTTAGAATTACGAAGCATTAAGTAGAACAGAGCTTAAAACATTGAAGACCCAGTTTGGCAGAAGAAGTCTATTGGGGTTAGGGTGAGACAGACAGGGAGAAGTCTATTGGGGTTAGGGTGAGACGAACAGGGAGAAGTCTATTGGGGTTAGGGTGAGACAAACAGGGAGAAGTCTCTGGGGTTAGGGTGAGACAGACAGGAGAAGTCTATTGGGGTTAGGGTGAGACTGACAGGAGAAGTCTATTGGGGTTAGGGTGAGACGAACAGGGAGAAGTCTATTGGGGTTAGGGTGAGACTGACAGGAGAAGTCTATTGGGGTTAGGGTGAGACAGACAGGAGAAGTCTACAGGGGTTAGGGTGAGACAGACAGGGAGAAGTCTATTGGGGTTAGGGTGAGACTGACAGGAGAAGTCTACAGGGGTTAGGGTGAGACAGACAGGGAGAAGTCTATTGGGGTTAGGGTGAGACTGACAGAAAACCAGTTCATGTTCTTGCTCCTGAACTACCTAAAACGCGTTGTTTGTAGTCTGGCGTTTTTGTCCGTAACTTATCTACGCCACTAAGTCACACATGTGCATAAGGCCAATCTAGCGGCGCGTATAGTCTCCCGCGACGAGGGGGCTTGGTCTTCCCTCCGATGACTCATTGCGCTGTCTCCATGCCAATCGGGTCACGGTCCTGTTCCTCCATTTTAATCTGAATACTGTTTTGTTCAAGATTACCTTTAAAATAGGGCGTGAAAATTAAAAAACTAATCATGTATCATCATCATTATTCACAACAAATAAAACAAGTCCCGTCTATTACATCACACCCTGTGTGAGACAGGAAATAACATATGACATACCAAAAAAAAGATATACAGTACTGTGCAAATGTTTTAGGCAGGTGTGAAGTCTTTAAAGTTAGAAGAAAAAAAAAACACGTAAAAATATAAATGTTAATTGTCAAATTTTTTTATCGATTCATAAAATACAAAGTGAGGGCAAAGCAAATCTGTATCAAAACAATATTTGGTGTGACCACCCTTCGCCTTCAAAACAGCATTGCCTGCCTAAAACGTATGCACGGTACTGTATATATTTAAGCGCTTATGAAATACAAAGAGTTTAACGTAAAATTATCTGTTGCTATCACAACCCAAGTATGCTATGTTTATTCTTAATATAAAAAGTAATCGCACACAAAACACTCAAGTATATATTACACGTATGTCAAGGTATAGCTAATCACTTATACAATGAACATTTTCAATTCTGCATTAAAGTACAAAGAGAACAGTGACTGTGGAACTCTGTGGGTGACAAAATGACCGTGTAGATATACCCACATACATCGCGCTTTTGTTTGCTATATTTCTTGTGTTAGTATTGGCATTATTTGGCAATGTCAGCTTTAAAAATGTTCTCTGAACAGAAAACTTATCACAAATCCAACACTCATCCAACCAACATGTACATACAACTATAATTAAGAATTTAAAAGCCTTTTATAACGTTAATATTCACTTTAAAACATTTTAATGTGTATTATTTTTAAATGATTTCCAACTTGTATACCGAACTCTATTAGCTTTTCAAAATATTGACTGAAATTAGACTCACCAAATCCCCCTCCCCAAAAGGATTAGATTCTTGCAAAAGATTCTGAAGACTTCAAAAGACTCTCCATGACCACTGCTGCCATGGAGATAGAACACTAGGTAGAACGGTGTTCTATCTCTGTGACTGCAACATTACTTTCCTTTTTTTAAATGTTTCCTCTTGCTACAGAGCAGAGGCAAGTCTACATAACCAAAAAAGGGGAGGAATAACATCATGTCCATTCCTGTTGTTCTGTGTTCATCTATTAATAATCTAAATTAAATAATCAAATAATTAGTGTAAAGTCTTAATGCTACAAGACCACGCTTCAGGATGAACACTATAAGGATATACAGTATGTGAATTAAGAGTTGGAATTACGAAGCATTAAGTAGAACAGAGCTTAAAACGTTGAAGACCCAGTTTGGCAGAAGAAGTCTATTGGGGTTAGGGTGAGACAGACAGGAGAAGTCTATTGGGGTTAGGGTGAGACAAACAGGGAGAAGTCTATTGGGGTTAGGGTGAGACAAACAGGGAGAAGTCTATTGGGGTTAGGGTGAGACAGAGAGGAGAAGTCTACAGGGGTTAGGGTGAGACAGACAGGGAGACGTCTATTGGGGTTAGGGTGAGACTGACAGGAGAAGTCTATTGGGGTTAGGGTGAGACAGAGAGAGGTTGGGGTTAAAAATCTATGTTTACATCTAGTAATTTACAGTTAGGCCCAAAAACAAAACATTTACTACTTGGTCACGTATACTGACTGCATTGATAAGAGACTAGGGCCACTCACTCCACTGTAAATCACATCTCCTCAGAGTTCAAATGGAGCAGTGCCCCCAGTTGTATAAGAGACTAGGGCCACTCACTCCACTGAAAATCACATCTCCTCAGAGTTCAAATGGAGCAGTGCCCCCTGTTGTATAAGAGACTAGGGCCACTCACTTCACTGTAAATCACATCTCTTCAGAATTCAAATGGAGCAGCGCCCCCTGTTGTCAGAAGTTTGCTCTGCAGATGTACGTCCTTGTTCATCACAAAGAATGTATACAACGTGTACTCCACAAAAACCCACTGTATATAAACACATCGTTGCCTAAGTGTAGAAATCATTCACCAGTTCATTCTGATGGTCAGTCAGTCAGTCACTCAGCCAGTCAGTAATTCTGCTGGTCAGTCAGTCACTCATTCATTCTACAGGTCAGTCAGTCAGTTTTGTCAGCCTGCTGGTCAGGCATGATTCAGTTAGTCAGTCAGCAACAATGACAATACTTCATAAGCACACACCTGCCTGTCAGAAACAAGTTATTCCGTAGCAATAAGATTCACAACAGATCACTGAAAAACATTTCTTGCCTTTTCTGTGTCATGCACAAACAATAAAAAAAATACTATATACCATAATAAACACACATGTAAAGAAAAAAAGTATTTCCGATCGTTATTGTTCAAAATAGTTTATATCCAAGATTTCTAGTATGTATAAACAATGAATAACAAAATAATAAAAAAAAGGTTTTGTATGAAGATTCACAAATATACATGGCTATGTCTGTAAACATTTATTCATACTGGCAAAAACAAAACCATATAGATTTACTTCTTTGCAACCGTGAAGTATGTTTGGTGTTCACCAATTGTCATGGAACATATTTCTGTGACAGACTAGAGGTTTAGACAAGTGCAGTCAGTTCCTTAAAATACAATACAGTACATTATAGCATTGCAGTGTCACATTCTAGGTCTAGGTTGGAGTTACTGTGTCACAATAAATCTTGACTAGAATAGACATCATCACAGTTTTGTACAGCTGGTGTCATAATGTAATGTACTGAAATGCTGGTAATTGTTGAGGTTCTGCAAACATTTCTGATGGTCATAACAGTCATTATTGAGTTATTCAATATACTAGAAGACATTTTAAATTGAAAAAAAACAGCAGTGGTACTATAATAATAATAATACATTTAATATATAGGCGCCTTTCTAGACAACCAAGGTCACCGTACATGGCATAGAAGATTAAACAATGTATACAAGTATTTACAACAACAAAAAAAGCACAATAGAACATTTAACATAAGATAGACAAAAGTTATTGAGGAAAGGAACATCAATATATAAATAAATATATATATATAAACACACAAATATACCTACATATTCGTGTATATATACATACACATATACAGTATATACATACATACATACATAAAATAAAAAGTCAAACATTACAAGCTAGGGGTTGGCTAAGAAAAATAAGTAGGTTTTAAGGCGGGATTTAAAAATGTTGATGGAGTCAGAGTTCCAAATCACAGGGGGAAGGGAATTCCAGAGAATGGGAGCAGCAGAACTAAAACGCTTTGTCCCCCATGGAACTGAGTCTGGTTTTGCGGGTGGTGAGGAGACCAGTCTCAGAGGAGCAGAGGTTACGAGAAGGCGTGTAAGGTTGGAGGAGGTCAGAGAGGTAGGAAGGGGCAAGTCCATGGAGAGATTTATAGGTGAGAAGTAAAATATTAAAGGAAATGCGAGATTTGATGGGAAGCCAATGTAGATGAAGGAGGGGGAGAGTGATATGTTGCCAGGGTTTAGAGAGAGTTAGAATCCTTGCAGCTGAATTGTGAACATACTGGAGCCTATCCAGGGCTTTATTTGATGCCCCCAATAGGACACCATTGCAAAAATCCAGGCGTGAGGTGACGAACGAGTGAATCAAAGTTTCAGCAACTGCATCAGTTATTAATGGTCTGAGTCTGGAGATGTTTCTCAGGTGGAAGAAGGCAGACTTGGTGACAGCTTTTATATGAGGTTCCATAGAGCGGGTGGAATCCCTATCCCTAATTCCTATTGCATCCTCTCCAACTGTGAAATGTTTGAAACGTTATAGTGTAAAAAAATAACATTCTCTTTAATATAAAACATGATCAGCTTGGCCGTGGAAACCCCTACATGTCCTGCACCATTTGTTATTAATTTAGACACATTCAAAAGTGTTTTACCAAAGGACCTAAGGCTGCAACGTCCATCATAAGAAGAGATCCGTTTTTAAACACTAATACTAATATTCATATTAATAATACATTTTATTGGAAGGTTTAGAGTAGGCAGAAAAAAAATATATAAAAAAGCAGCATAGAAACTATACAAAAGAGCGCGTAGAGCAAGAAACATCACAGAAAACCAATTCATGTTCTTGCTCCTGAACTACCTAAAACGCCTTGTTTGTAGTCTGGCGTTTTCGTCCGTAATTTATCTATGCCACTAAGTCACACATGTGCATAAGGCCCACCTAGCGGCGCGTATACTTTCCCGCCACGAGGGGGCTTGGTCTTCCCTCCGATGACTCATTGCGCTGTCTCCATGCCAATCGGGTCACAGTCCTGTTCCTCCATTTTAATATGAATACTGTTTTTTTCAAGATTACCTTTAAAATAGGACGTGAAAATTAAAAAACTAATCATGTATCATTTTCATTATTAACAAATAAAACAAGGCCAAAAAAGTAAAACAAGGCAAAGAAATAGATGTATTCATGCAATCCTTAGTTGTTCATGAGATCATCTTCAGCTGCTATAATAGTGAGAAATATGAAAGAAACTAATTTAATCCCAGAATGTATCACACAAACTTCCGGAATTTCACCTTCTTTCTCTGCCACATAAAATTACTACTTCGTATATTATTAGATTGGAGAGGGTGTCAAATCAAATAAAAACCTTGTCATTCTCTATAAATATTCTCTATGGTTACTGGTATGCTAACTCTTCCCCGGGTTCACAAACTCCTGAGTGATTCTAAAGTGACATGCTATATTTGTACCAAGATGTAGGAAAACAGAGACCACAGTGTTTCTCGTATTGTTACGAGTAGAGTATTTGGTTTGGGGTACATTTTATATATTTATATTTTTGGTGTAGGCCTACTGTAAAGACAAACCTTTTATTTTTCTTATTTTTACAAAGTCAAAGTGAATGAATGCTTACTCATGGAATCCAGTGAGTTAACTGTAAAAAAAGTGCTATTCATTCTATTAACACAGCTATGTCATAATACCAAATAATAAAAGGGCTATTCCATGTATTAGCACAGCTATGTCACAATACCAAATAATAAAAGGGCTATTCATGCTATTAACACAGGTATGTAACAATACTAAAGAATAAAAGGGCTATTCATTCTATTAACACAGCTATGTCACAATACCAAATAATAAAAGGGCTATTTATTCTATTAACACAGGTATGTAACAATACTAAAGAATAAAAGGGCTATTCATGTTTACATCTGAAGTCTGGTACAAAGACACTTAATACTCACATCTCTTCACTTGTGGTTCAATGTCTGAAAGATTGAAGACACGAGGTGAGTCAAGGAGTATTTCTGTAGTAGGAGTTCACAATTGTAGTTTCACACGCAGGAACATGCACATAAACGAGTGACAGAGAACTTACCAAGGGCTTCGGTCTCTTGTACCGATACTGTAAATATATGAAACAAAGGGGAGAGTTTAATGTCACCCATGAGAACCCAAGGCTGTTCAACATGTTCTACACCCACGAGAACCCAAGGCTGTTCAACATGTTCTACACCCATGAGAACCCAAGGCTGTTCAACATGTTCTACAACCATGAGAACCCAACACTGCTCTAAACAAAATGTAAGGAAACGTACGAATTCTTCTTTAATTCTTTTATAAATTTACGAACATTCCACCCTCAAATGTGCATAAGCATACGCTTTAGTGTGTGTAGATTTTGTTCTTATACAAGAACAAATCCCAAATAAGAACACATTGGTGAATGTCAGAATCTTCGTGAAAACCTGCGTAAGTGGACTTTCATAAGAAAACCGTTCTTAAGAATGGTTGGTGAATGAGGCTCTATATGAATATTATTATTATTATCATAATTATTATCACCAAATAAGTTGAAATTTCTTTTTAATTTAGAAAAAAGACAAAGTTCTACTTACCACTATTGCATCACATGTCATCTCAGGTTCCATCTCTATGACCGTGTGGAACTGAAAAATAACATAGAGAAGACAAGGAAATTTAGAAAAAATTTCTTTTTAATTTAGAAAAAAGACATGTCATTTCTAGTGTTCTATCTCTATGACCGTGACCACAAAGATAAAACACTATTGCATCACATGTCATTTCTAGTGTTCTATCTCTATGACCGTGACCATAGAGATAGAACACTATTTCATCACATGTCATCTCTAGTGTTCTATCTCTATGACCGTGACCATAGAGATAGAACACTATTGCATCACATGTCATCTATAGTGTTCTATCTCTATGACCGTGACCATAGAGATAGAACACTAGAGATAGAACACTATTCACAAATATTCACTCTCACCATTCGGTTGGGTTTCCTGAACTGGAACTGTAGGAGGAGAAGCAGAATATCTTAATTAATAGATAGCTTATGTCATCTTGCTTGGATTACATCACAAAGTCAAAAATATTTAAAACAACGGGAAAAATTACCTGTAAGGCTGGTCTCAACTGACTCTGCAAAACAAATATTTATTACATAATTTTTCAAATTTTTATTAATTATACAAAAAAAATACATGAAATCTATCTTGTCCTCATTTTTCAAATGTATTACATCAGAAAGTACACCTTTAAAATCCTTAGTAAAGTACACTGGGTACCGCCTCAATTCACGACAGCACCATAGCATCAAGTCTCGAAACTTTCCCCTCTCATCGCCATAAGCCACGAATCGACTAAAGTAAGTAAAATGTCCGGTCAAGCAGTCTAACCCGCGACCACACCAATAACACAGAGTACACTGTAGGTACACCAGTCTATGTACTTTGTCTACTACACATACATAACAGCACATAACACTAAACCTTTCCATGAGGGAGATCTTATAGCAATCCCTATACTCACCTAGTGTCTCAGAATCATCAGGAGCTGAGGAAGTGTAGAGAGAAGAGAGATTGAAACGACACACATTTTACTGTATGGAGCAATTAATATGCAATAACTAGTCCGTACTATCATTCAGGTATGACGTGTTTGAACTACTTGAGTAGCAGGATTGATTGATGTATGTGCTCTAGTGTGTTGCAGTTAAGTTTCAGTGATTATACAGTTTGCTTACCATTTCTCTGGCTAGTGTTCCCTTCTGAAAAGATGAAATAGGATATTATACTTTATAGTATATATATATATATATATATATATATATATATATATACTATATACTTACTATACTATATCAATTAAAACTTTGACTGCATACAGGAAGTAGCATGGTGTGACACACAAAGGAAGAATAAATTTTTTTTTTTTTAAATGAGTCAGCCCACAATAAGCAAACACACACACACACACACAACTTTGAACACACACAAACAACTTTGAACACACACACACACACAACTTTGAACACACACACCATACACACAACTTGAACACACACACACACGCACACACACAACTTTGAACACACACAAAAACACTCCCTAAAACAACTAAAGACCATGCTAAAGCTTGCTAGCCAACAAATAAATATGAAAAACAAATAACTCACCAGATGGATGAGAAACATCACCGGTGCTGTTGGAGGCAGTCGGAGCTTAAAAAAAATATATATATATATTATATTTCATGCTGTTATGAAAGGCTAACTGTTTTAAAAGGATATGTTATATATAGTGAACACATGAATTAACAAATAGAACTACATCTAGTTTGATACACACACAAACACTCCTATTGATTATGATTAGAACTAGCCTAGTTGTCTAGGCCAAAGCAAGCAATCCCAATACTCACCTACTGTCTCAGAAACATCAGGAGCTGAGGAAGTGTTGAGAGAAGAGAGAATCAAACGACACACATTTTAATGTATGGAGCAATTAATAAGCAATAACTAGTCCGTACTATCATTCAGGTATGGAAGCGTTTCAACAACTTGAGAAGCAGGATTGATTGATTGATGTATGTGCTCTAGTGTGTTGCAGTTGAGTTTCAGTGATTATACGGTTTGCTTACCATTTCTCTGGCTAGTGTTCCCGTCTGAAAAGATAAAGTGGGAAGTGGGAGATAATATATACTTACTATAATATATCAATTAAAACTTTGACTGCATACAGACACCAAAGGAATAGTAAGATTTTTTTTTTTAAATGGGTCTGCCCACAATAAGCAAACACACACAACTTTGAACACACACACACACACACACACACACACACACAACTTTGAACACACACACACACACACACACACACACACACACACACACACAACTTTGAACACACACACAAACACTCTCCCTAAACATATTGTTAGAAAAGGATAATAATTGTTTTAAAAATGATATGTTATATAGCGAACACATACTCATTAACAAATAGAACTACATCTAGTTTGATACACACACACACACACACCACTCCTATTGATTATGATTAGAACTAGCCTAGTTTCACTATATTGTGTTGCCCTAGGTTACAGCCTAGTTGTCTACGCCAAAACAAGCAACAAAGGGTCAGCCCACAAACACACACACACACACACACACACACACACAACTTTGAACAAACAAACACACAACTTTGAACACACACACACACACACACACACACACACACAAACACAAAACTTTGAACACACAAACACAAAACTTTGAACACACACACACACACACACACTCACACAACTTTGAACACACAAACACACAACTTTGAACACACAAACACACGCACACAACTTTGAACACACAAACACACAACTTTGAACACACACAGACACAACTGTGAGTACACAAACGCACAAACACACACAGACACAACTGTGAACACACAAACACACACACACAACTTTGAACACACACAGACACACACACAACTTTGAACACACACAAGTCTGAACACACACACACACACACACACACACACACTTATTGAAAGGATAACCAGAAGGCAATAAAAAAGAAAGATACAAAATAATTTCACTATATTGTGTTGCCCTTGGCTACGTCCGTTTCATGCGGATAGCATTTATCAGGCCAACGTTCTCTTCTGGAATTAATCAAGTTGTTAACCATGTAACATATAGTTTGTTGTTTGTTTGTTTACAAAACAACAAAAAATTAACTGGTGACATCAGGACGGCCGACAGTAATTTGTTGAGGCGTGTCCAGCTCTTTTGGGACGAGTCTACTTTGAAAAGTTTTAATTAAAACTACCTGAAGAGCATCATTCATTCCTGGGCCAGAACAGAACTTTCTAAGGAAAGAATTGGTGTTTTCACCAATGGTGTCACTTTGGCTGGCACAACAACTATTCTGCATCCCTCAGCAAACTCTACCACTGTATTATCACCACAATATGATTGAAAGAGGAGGAAAAACAACATCTACTGAGATTATTAGACACTTAGATTCTGACATATGGCACCCAAAAGCAACAAACAGGTTATACATACTGAGAAGAGGGGTGGTTTCTTCTGGCACGTCTGAAACAGATCAAATGCACTTTAAGTTTAGTCAGCCCAGTGACAAATAAATGATAAAAAACATCATATTTACGAGAAAAGACAGATTATTAAGTATGAGAAAATAATCTCACTTCAAATCTGATTTTAGAGCGATAAATCTGATTATTAAGTGTGATAAACACTTGTCCAGTATAAAACGTATCAACAAGTGAGGAAATGAAAACATTTTTAATACTTTAACCTGTTGACTTTGGCGGTTTGATAACACAAACAAACGCACACAACTTTGAACACACAAACACACAACTTTGAACACACAAACACACGCACACAACTTTGAACACACAAACACACAACTTTGAACACACACAGACACAACTGTGAGTACACAAACGCACACACACAGACACAACTGTGAACACACAAACACACACACACAACTTTGAACACACACAAGTCTGAACACACACACACACACACACACACACTTATAGAAAGGATAACCAGAAGGCAATAAAAAAGAAAGATACAAAAATAATTTCACTATATTGTGTTGCCCTTGGCTACGTCCGTTTCAAAATGCGGCTAGCATTTATCAGGCCAACGTTCTCTTCTGGAATTAATCAAGTTGTTAACCATGTAACATATAGTTTGTTTACAAAACAACATAGTTGTTAACCATGTAACATATAGTTTGTTTACAAAACAACTAAAAATAAACTGGTGACATCAGGACGGCCGACTGTAATTTGTTGAGGTGTGTCCAGCTCTTTTGGGACGAGTCTACTTTGAAACGTTTTAATTAAAACTACCTGAAGAGCATCATTCATTCCTGGGCCAGAACAGAACTTTCTAAGGAAAGAATTGGTGTTTTCACCAATGATGTCACTTTGGCTGGCACAACAACTTTCCTATTCTGCATCCCTCAGCAAACTCTACCACTGTATTATCACCACAATATGATTGAAAGAAGAGGAAAAACAACATCTGCTGAGATTATTAGACACTTAGATTCTGGCATATGGCACCCAAAAGCAACCAACAGGTTATACATACTGAGAAGAGGGGTGGTTTCTTCTGGCGCGTCTGAAACAGATCAAATGTACTTTAAGTTTAGTCAGCCCAGTGGCAAATAAATGATAAAAACATCATATTTACGAGAAAAAACTTTTCAAATTATTCAGTATGAGAAAATAATCTCACTTCAAATCTGATTTGAGAGCGATAAATCAGATTATTAAGTGTGATAAACACTTGTCCAGTATAAAACGTTTCAACAAGTGAGGAAATTAAAAAAAAAATTATACTTTAACCTGTTGACTTTGGCGGTTTGATATCACAAACACGAGTACTCACCAACTGTGTTAGAATCAGCAGAAGCTGTGGAGTAGTGTAGAGAGAAAAGGGATTCAACAAAAGTCTCAGAGCACATAGCGTAGAAAGGACCAATGTATGGAGAATGTGTCACACATACATTAGTTTATTACACAGGACACATTGCTGTATTAATGTGGCCACATTCATATAAAATGTTTTGTCAATCCTTTCAACAAGAGTACTTACCAACTGGTTCAAGAAGAGCTATATTAGCTAAGACGAGTGGAGAGAAAAGACAAGATTATCAGTCTTTACTCTAATAATAATAATAATAATAAAAACTGTTTACTTTGACAGACTAAACAATAAACGAATAAAACACGCAAACACTCCCCCTCTCTCTCTTTCAAACAGGACCACTAACACATCAACCCACACAAGCTCAGATGCTGTACAGTTAACCTACCAAGTGCCAGCCGGGTGTCTACAAGACAGAAAAACAAAAAAATTAGGGAAGAACAAATTGAATTTTTTTTATTTCATTTGATCAATAAGAAAGAATATATAGCGGATTCAAACTAAGACGCAGCGATTACCGTGGTTACAATGGACTCACCGTTGTTCGATCTGTAGATGTCCACTAGAAAGACAAACAGAAGAAAGAAAAAAAAAGAGAAAATTAAAATTTTTATTTTATTACATAATAAAGACTAAGAATAAAATGTATGAAAAAATATATTTCAATTTGAGGTATACAATAGATTTACAAGCGTAAAGAAAGAAAAATAAAATATTTGAGATTATTTTACTAAATGATCAGAGAAACTATCATAATATTTGGCCAAAATTGAATATGCTGCAAACCCAACAACAGACCCAATAATATATGATAGGATTTGCATTATTTTTGTTTGTCTGTTTTGACTTGAAATGTTGAAACAAAACTGACCATATTAGAACGCTGACACTGTGGAGATTAACCCCGTTTATGAAAAAATCTAATATACACTAGAGAGAGCGAGAGAGAGAGAGAGAGAGAGAGAGAGAGAGAGAGAGAGAGAGAGAGAGAGAGGAGAGAGAGAGAGGAGAGAGAGAGAGAGAGAGAGAGAGAGAGAGAGAGAGAGAGAGAGAGAGAGAGAGAGAGAGAGAGAGAGAGGAGAGAGAGAGAGGGAGAGAGAGAGAGAGAGAGAGAGAGAGAGAGAGAGAGAGGAGAGGGAGAGAGAGAGAGAGAGAGAGAGAGAGAGAGAGGGAGGGAGAGAGACACAGAGAGAGAGAGAGAGAGAGAGGGAGGGAGAGAGGAGGGAGAGGGAGAGAGAGGGGGAGAGATACAGAGAGAGAGAGAGCGATAGAGAGAGAGATTTTCTATGATAAAAAAAAAAGAACAATTAAGTCTCCAGCAGAAGTAAGAAAACTACTCATTTCCACTGCAAAACTAAAACAATTTGGGGAGCGTGCATTTTCTAGGACAGCACCTTAATCCCCCCCTATAATTTTCAATTCCAACTCACTTTCTATCTTGTAACACCATCTTAGAATCTTTTCACCCTAGCCTACCCTAATTAACTCTGTTTAGACATCGGTCCTATTCTTCTATTGATGCGCTGTCTTTTTGTTATACTTATAGTTTGAACTGTTGTTACTCTCTGTCCATTCTCCCTCTATCTGTTCAATATTTTCTATTACAATGTCATAATGTAGGCCAGTGTGAAGTGTCTTTGGGTGTCAGGAAAGCACTATATAAATAATAATAATAAATTATTATTAATATGTATGAACAAATGCCGACATCAGCACACAGTCCTTACCTTTCGGATGGAGGTTATGCCCATTAATGGAGACTCCTGCGGGTTTCCCTGTACCAGAGTCTATGTTTTGATCTGAAATATTGAAAAAACCTGACCATATTAGAATGTTGACACTTATGAAAATAAATATAATATATAACGTATATGTATATGTATATATATATATATATATAACATTACATATGTACAGAGATTGACCTGCAACAATGTCACCACATTATATTTATATATATTATCTCTGATAAAACAAAACGAACAATTAGGTCTCAAAAGAACACAGACATGAAAGAAAAACTACAGAGTCCAGTGACGTCAGTGACCAAATGAGGAAACACTGCTTTCTACATAGCAATAAGCTGAACCGTGCCATAGGTTTGACTTACCACGGCAACGCCAACGCCAACGGCAACGGCAACGGCAAGCAAAAGAATAACAAAAGCAATCCATCCCAGATTCCCTGAGTTTGAACAAGCTGAACCGTTCCATAGGTTCGACTTACTATTACCACGGCGTTTCCGACACAGGAAAAACACAACCACAGCAACGGCAACGGCAACGGCAACGGCAACGGCAACGGCAACGGCAAGCAAAAGAATAACAAAAGCAATCCCTGAGTTTGAATGTTGTGCGCTAGTTTCTTCAGAATCCTTAAAGATATCACCTGCAAACAAATAAGAAGCACAAGCTGACATGTCTCTAATTCTAATAAATGACCTATACCTGAGCACGTGCTGTAAACAGGACTGCAAAATAGACTTAACGTGAAGCAAATATGGCACTCCAAAGACATGACAACTTATTTAAAAATTACCTGGAACTGTAATAGTTTCCTCCCTGGTTTGGTTGAGTCTCTCAAGGTGAACTCTACAAGTGAACTCGTTAGTGACCGTCCGATACACAGTCACGTTGCTTGTCAAAGTGTAGTAGCCGTCGGGGTCTTTGACTGTCTCTGTTACAGAGTTAGTAATAATAGGCCCCTCTTTCTCCCTCCACTCCACCTCAGGCTCTGGGTGCCAGCTTCTAGCCACACACTGCAGAACCCTTCCACTGCCATTCATTCCCATGATAGAGACTTTTGGCTGAGATACTGCACCTAAGTACACACAAAGATCAATGTGTTTTATCAAGTGATCTGTGTGATATGGATTCAGTAAACTTGTCATATCTTCTGCAGAAAATAAAATTAACCAATTTTGGACAAACACCTACCCAAACGATAATGCAACTTTTTAGCTAAAGTTTTATTTGCGTTTAATATGTCCAAAATATTTTCAACAAGAAAAACAACATATATTTAAGGTCAGTTACACTTAGCTCATAAACTGCATACCGATAATGAGCTGAATGACAGATTTCAGGTTCTTTGATGGAATTTCACATGTGTAGTTTCCTTCATCAGAGAGTTTCACGGTGTAAAGTTTAAGAGAGACGGTTCCGTTCATCAGTTTATCTGTATACAAAGCTGTTCGGTCCTGGTAGGATGGAAGCTTCTTAGCAAACTCTTCATGACCGTTACGTTGGAAATGCACATGCATTTTAGGGTTAAGGTCGGGTCTACTCCACTTCACTTGCAACTCAGCAATATTAGATGGGGGCTCCACCTGACATGGTAGAGTGACCGTCTGACCAACTAGAGCAAATATGGGCTTAGACGAACCAACCAACAGAAAGGTTTCTGAAAAAAAGACGACAAATCACACATCATAAAGATTTGTTCATGTTTTCATCCAACGCTTTCATCGACTTACATTGAGATACAGACACAGTAATACCTGGAGCAACATAAGGTTAAGATTACAGAAAATTTGTATCCCAGTATGTATGGTTTAGTCAGTGTGTACAAAGTTATTATGTAACATAGCAACTGCCACTTTCAGCCCAGGTTAAGCTATACCACCAAAAGCTAAATGTGTGAATAATGTAGGGTTGTTAATGATTAATCGATTAGTCTTCATTAAGAATTTATTCGATCCAGAGTTTCAAATAAAATGATTAAATTGAACTATTTTTTTATTATAACTATATAATTCTACTGGAATTAACTGTTCAATCTACACAGTTAAAAAATTTTAAAGGAACACTTTTTAATCAGAGTATTGCACCAAGTCAATTAAACTTTTGGGATATTGATCTGGTCAGTTAAGTAGCAGAGGGGGTTGTTTATCAGTTTCAGCTACTTTGGTGTTAATGAAATTAACAACAGGTGCACTAGAGGGGCAACAATGAGACGACCCCCAAAACAGGAATGGTTTTCCAGGTGGAGGCCACTGACATTTTTTCCCTCCTCATCGTTTCTGACTGTTTTTCACTAGTTTTGCATTTGGCTATAGTCAGTGTCACTACTGGTAGCATGAAGGTGGAACAGGATGAGCACTGCCAGAGCCCTACAAAATGACTTACAGCAGGCCACTGGTGTGAATGTCTCTGACCAAACAATCAGAAACAGACTTCATGAGGGTGGCCTGAGGGCCCGATGTCCTCGAATGGGCCCTGTGCTCACTGCCCGGCACCGTGGAGCTTGATTGGCATTTGCCATAGAACACCAGAATTGGCAGGTCCGCCACTGGCGCCCTGTGCTTTTCACAGATGAGAGCAGGTTTACCCTGAGAACATGCGACAGATGTGAAATGATCTGGAGAAGCCGTGGAGACCGTTATGCTGTCTGTAACATCGTTCAGCATGACCGGTTTGGTGGTGGGTCAGTGATGGTCTGGGGAGGCATATCCATGGAGGGACGCACAGACCTCTACAGGCTAGACAACGGCACCCTGACTGCCATTAGGTATCGGGATGAAATCCGTGGACCCATTGTCAGACCCTACACTGGTGCAGGGGGTCCTGAATTCCTCCAGGTGCACGACAATGCCCAGCCTCATGTGGCGAGAGTTTGCAGGCGGTTCCTGGAGCACGAAGGAATTGATACCATTGACTGGCCCCCACGCTTGCCAGACCTAAATCCAATAGAACATCTCCAGGACATTATGTTTCAGTCCATCCGACGCTGCCATGTTGCATCTCAGACTGTCCAGGAGCTCAGTGACGCCGTGGTCCAGATCTGGGAGGAGATACCCCAGGACACCATACGTCATCCCATAAGGAGCATGCCCCGACGTTATCAGGCATGCATACAAGCACGTGGGGGCAATACACAGTACTGAGTGCCATTTTGAGTCGCTGCAATGGAATTTCAGCAAAATGGACTAGCCTGCCGCATAATTTTTTCACTTAGATCAAGACCAAGGAGCTCATAGTGGACTTCAGGAGGAATGCTGACACTCATCCACCCATCCACATCAATGGTGCGGCAGTGGAGTGTGTGAACAGCTTCAGATTCCTGGGGATCCACATCTCACAAAACCTCACCTGGACAACCAACTGCTCCAACCTGGTCAAGAAGACTCACCAGCGGCTCTTTTCCTGAGGAGCCTGAGGAAAAACCACCTCTCTTCAGACATCCTGGTGAACTTCTACCGCTGCACCATGAGGCATCCTAACCAACTGTATTACAGTTTGGTATGGGAACTGCTCTGTCGCGGACCAGAAGGCGTTGCAGAGGGTGGTGAAAACCGCCCAGCGCAGTGGAGCCCCACTTCTGCTATAAAGGACATCTACAGGAAGCGTTGTCCAGGGCCATAAACATTAGAAAAGACTCCTGCCACCCAGCACATGGACTGTTTGCCCTCATCTGGGAAGTGTACGGACCAAGACCACTAGGTTCAGGAACAGCTTCTTCCCCACAGCTGTTCCTTGCCCCATGCCCCACCCCACCCCTAACACATATACACACGGATCTGAGCACCAGGACTCTACCAAGTATCATTGCACTACTGTAGATATGCTGTTTATAATGTAAATAATTTTTTCCCTGCACTACTGTTTTATACTATATATTCTAGGTAAATCATCCATTGCACTGTACTGCACTGTACATACTGTATACTTAACATTCTGTAGATAATGTTACTTTTTAAGTAATTTATTTATAAAGCCTGTTCATTGTGTAGATATAGACACTGCACATATGTATATCTTTTTTTATATCATTTCATACTGCACTTTGTAAATTATGTTATTTAAACACTGCTAAAAGCACTTCTGAGATCATCTGTATTTCGTTGCTTTGTACTTGTGACAAATACAATAAAGTTGAATCTAATCTAATCTAATCTAGATTTTTACTGTCTTTGAATTCAATTGATCATTTTCATTTCCATAAATGGCATCCTTTCGTTCCTATCACATTACCCAGTCCATATCAGTAGATATCCAGCATAAATTTTTTTTCGCATTGAGATCTGAAGTGTTTTCAAAGTGTTCCTTTAATTCTTTCGAGCAGTGTATATTAAATTGTTTTAACTATATCTAGGTTCTTAGTTTATTATTGCTCCTTGTTATTTTTGAAAGTATTGTGTGTTGTTACAATTGCCCCCGGTCATGCTGTTACAACCTCCCCCCATTTTACTTACAAATAGAACACAGATACAACAAGTTATTTACATAAATAATTGAAACATAAATACATTCATACGCTATATTTCCCTTTTTGGTTAACAATTATGCCTAATCGATCATCTTTCATGTTAGTGACTATCGGTCATGGTAATCCACCCATGTCATTTAATCACTGATTCAGTATTTCTATAACAAATAGTCCACTAGAGTTGTAAAATAGCCTTTTGTTTACCTGTGGCAAATGAACCGTGATGACAGAGTAGGAGACAGGTCAGCAAACCGGGCACAATCCAATCCATTTGCTATTTCTTGAAGGGGAAATGCAGAGACATAAACATTAAAGACTAAATCTTAAAAGTGTTTTCCTGGTAAATTGAATTACGCTAATACTGGTTAGCTTCCTTGGCTTGTGGTATGGCTAACGTCGACGGAGTTAGCCAGTTAATTAGCTATAAGTATAGGCCCTAGAATGGTAGAACCATTAATTTCAATGAATTTAATAACCACACAAAAGTAGTGGAGACTGTCGATCACTTTCCCACAATACATCAATACATTTGTATTTTAAAGCATCCAGCAACACTGCCTCCCAGGTAAATTGACTGAATGACTGTACGATAGTCAGCCCAGCTAGAGTGGGCCAACAACAGACGCTACAGCAAAACACCTGTTCAAAATGTGATCAAATATATGTGACTTAATATATTCGGACGGAGCATTAAAACATACCAATCTTATTGTATACTTGAATTATAATCATACAGTTGTTCTTCTTCGATGAAATAGTATCTGCGTAGCCGACTTAGCCGCTTTACTTCGACTACACTTTCAGTTTCATATCTAAGGAAAGCCCCTTCAGCTATTGTGCCCTGTATGGTTCATAATTTACTTCATTGCAACACAAAAGTTTTCTCAACTCCATAATTGTCTTCTTAATTTGTCTTCTATCTATACAACATACAAAATATTATATTCGACCTATTTTTTCATACTGCTAATTCCAGTAGATTTTAACTAGTCTGTTCAGTTGTTTTGATGGTCTAGACTCCTACATTTTATTCAGGAAGTGACAGGTTTGTAATTGAGCATATATCAGTCAGTTCAGAACAGGGAACAATGGCGAGAGCATCACTCTGCATCTTCATCTGTGAGTATTCTGTCTGTGTGCCTTATAGTGAGTAAAATATATCTTAAAATCAGAAGATCAAAGTTATAGTAAATGTATTTTACTTGTTTTTTTCTCTACAGTGCTTGTTGCTGTGTATAATGGATTCGCTCAAGGTAAATACACTATAACCTACAGCCTTTTACGACTTTAGATGTTTTCGTGTGATTTTATTGAAGTCTTTGTCGTTTACTTTTTCTAAATATATTTTCTCTGATCACTATTCTCTCTCTCTCTCTCTCTCTCTTTCTCTCTCTCTCTCTCTCTCTCTCTCAGCTTCTCTGAGCATCAGTCCTGACAGATCTCAGTTCTTTAATTATGAATCTGTCAGGTTGTCAGGTTGTCTGCCTGAGGTGACTGCAGGTTCTGCTAAATGGAAAATGAAGCGAAACTCGGCTAAAGGTGAGCGGGAGAGCTGCCCATCTAGTTGGGGGACTCTGAACGGTTCTTCCTGCAACATTATGGATACCTACTCTGGAGATACTGGGGTGTACTGGTGTGAGTCTGACTCAGGAGAACGGAGCAACGCTGTCAACATCACTGTGACTGGTAGTGTGCATTAAATTAATAAAATAAAATTAAATAGAACCGAAATTGAATTAGGTTTATTTTGGAAAGATTATTTTAAGCTTTTTCACCGCCCAGGGTCTTAGGCAGAATTTAAAGGGTTTTATGAGATAGGAACCAAAACACACAAAAAAATGATATTGTTAATTATTATTTTTAACATTATTGCTCATCAAGTTGTACATCTTTCTCATTTTGTTCCAATAAGTTAGTTAATAATAAATTTTCCCAGATGGTGCTGTGATCCTGGCAAGCCCAGCCGCTTCTGTGACTTTGGGAGATGATGTGACTCTGCGCTGTTTGACTCAAGACAAAACAACCAAGATAACGTCTTTAATCTCCCCTGCCGACTTCTACAAAGACGGCTCCCTCCTCAGGGCTGAGTCTACAGGAGAAATTACCGTACCTGCAGTGTCCAAGTCTGATGAAGGCCTCTACAAGTGTAACAATTCTGACTTGGGAATATCACCAGAGAGCTGGCTGGCTGTGAGAGGTAAGAACGAAAATGGTTTCAATCTAGGCCTGTCACTGACGTCATGGACACGCCCACTTTTACATCGTCCACCGTGTTGGGGCGTCAAAATATCGGTTGCAAAGTAAACAACTTAATGAAACTGGCAACAACGTCTGCTTCTAGTATCAGTCACTTATCCGCCCTTGAAAGACAAAGATACAGAATAAAACCAAGATAAAATGTATCGTGTCGATCCGTATTGTTTAAAGAAAATACGTCGAGAATAAAGAGAATACGTCGGCAACTGTATAGTTAGCCTACTACTGTAGCTACAAGTCTTGTTACTTGTTACTAAGCACAGATTTGGTCCTTCAACATGGCGTCCTGTCTCTGTTACCACTAGCAACAACGTATTAAACGTTCAGTGACAGGCCTCTATTCAAAGATTGGTTATGTTAATGTGATTAAATAAGATAAAGTCTCTACTTTTCTCAATACTTGTTGTGATTACTTGATAGTAACAGTCAGATGGGATTCTCTGTCACCAGCTCAAGTATCACCAACAGCTTCCATTCCATCTCCACCTCCAGCTCCCATCATGTCTCTGCACAGACTGATCTGTCATCTAGTGGTGGCGTCTCCCTACCTGATATGTACCATCGTACTAGGGGTCAAATACCACCGCAGGGGTCGAGGTGAGAGAATACTGTCTGCCGCTCCACCCTCCGTTAGATCCATTTACACACACACACACACACACACACACACACACACACACACACACACACACACACACACTGACACATCACATCACAGACACACACCACACACACACATCACACACACAGACAAAATCAAAAGTAATTGTTTTCCTGTTTCTCAACATTTCATTCTTATGAATAACAGGGGAAGCCATGGCATCCTGATAACTGCCCTGTGAACATCCCTTCAATACACGTTGTATTTGGAAGATGTGCTCGATCCCTAACACACACACACACACACACACACACACACACACACACACACACACACACACACGTGTGTGTGTGTGTGTGTGTGTGTATGGTTCATAGAGCAAGTATTGAGGGGGATGGTAAACTGGTATTTCAGCTGTTTCTACAGTTAGGCCCAAAAATATTTGGACAGTGACACAATCTTCATGATTTGGGCTCTGCATGCCACCACATTGGATTTGAAATGAAACAACTACAACGGAATTGAAGTGCAGACTTTAAGGTTTAATTCAAGGGGTTGAACAAAAATATATGATTAAACATGTAGGAATTGTAGCTATTTTTATACAAACGCTCCTCATTTCAGGGGCTCAAAAGTAATTGGACAAATAAACATAACCCCAAGTAAAATGTTACTTTTCAATATTTTGTTGAGAATCCTTTGCAGGCAATGACTGCCTGAAGTCTGGAACCCATGGACATCACCAAACGCTGGGTTTCCTCCTTTGTGATGCTTTGCCAGGCCTTTACTGCAGCGGTCTTCAGTTGTTGCTTGTTTGTGGGTCTTTCTGCCTTAAGTTTTGTCTTGAGCAAGTGAAATGCATGCTCGATTGGGTTGAGATCTGGTGATTGACTCGGCCATTGCAGAATATTCCACTTCTTTGCTTTAAAAAACTCTTGGGTTGCTTTTGCAGTATGTTTTGGGTCATTGTCCATCTGTACTGTTAAGCGCCGTCCAATCAACTTTGCTGCATTTGGCTGAATCTGAGCAGAAAGTATATCCCTATACACTTCAGAATTCATCCGGCTGCTTCTGTCTTTTGTCACATCATCAATAAACACAAGTGACCCGGTGCCATTGGAAGCCATGCATGCCCATGCCATCACTCTGCCTCCACCATGTTTTACAGAAGATGTGGTGTGCTTTGGATCATAAGCTGTTCCAATTCTCCTCCAAACTTTCTTCTTCCCATCATTCTGGTACAGGTTGATCTTAGTCTCATCTGTCCAAAGAATGCTGTTCCAGAACTGGGTTGGCTTCTTCAGGTGTTTTTTGGCAAAGTCAATTCTGGCCTTTTTATTTTTGAGGCTGATTAATGGTTTGCACCTTGTGGTGAATCCTTTGTATTTACTCTCATGAAGTGTTCTCTTTATGGTAGACTTAGATACTGATACACCTACTTCCTGGAGAGTGTTCTTCACTTGAGTGGATGTTGTGAAGGGTTTTTCTTCACCATGGAAAGGATTCTGCGATCATCCACCACTGTTGTCTTGTGTGCCTTTTTGTGCTCACCAGTGCACTCTTTTTTCTCAGAATGTACCAAACTGTTGATTTGGTGCTATCTCTCAGATGGATTTCTTCTTTTTTCAGCCTCAGGATGGTCTGTTTCACCTCCATTGCTCCTTTGACCGCATGTTGTGTGTTCACAGCAACAGCTTCCAAATGCAAACGCCACACCTGGAATCAACTCCAGACCTTTTAACTGCTTAATTGATGACAGGTTAATGAGGGAAGAGCCCATGCAGCGTTGTTATTTTTTTTTTTGCAGCCTTCTGAGTCAATTGTCCAATTACTTTTGGTCCCTTGAAAAGAGGCGGCTACGTATTAAAGAGCTGTAATTCCTAAACCCTTGCTCCAATTTGGATGTGAATACTCTCAAATTACAGCTGAGAGTCTGCACTTTAAGCCCATATTGATTATATAATTGTATCCTGAATATGTTTTCGTAAACAGCTAAAATAACAAAACTTGTGTCACTGTCCAAATATTTTTGGGCCTAACTGTATTTCTGATTAAATTCCAAATTGCAATGGTGTTTTTATGGTCTCAATAAATAAATCTATTAGCGTTGGTAAAAACAACAACAATGTCGGTTGCTTTTTATGTAACGCTCAATTAAAGACCTCTCAGTGAGTGGGTTCAAGGAAATCAGGTGACCAAAAAGGAAGTGAGAGTGCATAGCAACAGTCACCTTTTCAGGGCCATAGCAACCCTACCACAGAAGTGAAACACACAGACATACATACATACATCAGTTTTGAGCACAATAGAAACTGATTCTTTTTGATGTTGTTGTGGGTTTCCTGTAAGTGACTGAAAGAGACCTTTTGGTTATGAATTTGGATATATTTGTTTATAATTACATTGTATAATTTCTCTCTCCAAATGCTGTGTTTTCGGATTTAAACACATGATGCATTGAAGTATTTTAGGAGTCGGCCCTACTAATCAATCTGTTTCCATAGTAGTAGTAAATAGAGACCATTCTAAAGATCCTTCGCGATTATACAGCAACCACTGCTTTTACTGGTGGCGTTATTACGGATCCCACTGCTTTTCACTACCCTAACCTTCACTAGTATTCCGATACCAACCCCCACCACCACCACCCCCCTCTCTCACTGTCAATTCAATTTCAATGCTTTATTGGCATGCCTGTACAGACAAATACAATATTGCCAAAGCAGTTTACAAAAAAGAGTAATGCAAGGACAATTTTGATTAATTTACATTTATCATTGCAAGAAACAGATAGCTTTAAAATAATGACACAATTACAAATGTATATGTATAAAACATGTTTATTTTCAGGTACTTAACTAAATGCAGTGTGTTGTGTGTGTGTGTGTGTGTGTGTGTGTGTGTGTGTGTGTGTGTGTGTGTGTGTGCGTGCGTGCGTGCGTACGTGCGTGCGTGCGTGTGTATGCGAGTGCACACAATGGGTGCAAAACAAACCCATTCTGCAAGATTTTGTAGATGTGTTTAATGTGTCAGTTTTGTGATTGTTAATTAAGTGTGTGTGTGTGTTTGTGTGTGTGTGTGTGTGTGTGTGTGTATGTGTGTGTGCACGCATGCGTGCACATATCTCTCTCTCTCTCTCTCTCGCTCTTTGTCTCAATAACTTCTTGTTTCTGCAGAACAAAATGCATCGAAGTCGATGATTGTTTGTAAATCCTTTCCCAAAGCCTGGACTATTTAGCCGTCAGATGCAAATTAGTTTTTTGCGAGGCCAGAGGAATGCAACACCTTCCACCACAGGACTCTCTTTCTTCTTTAGATTCTCTCGCCCGACACAGACACTCCTACGCCTGTCATGAGACAATAACACCTCTGCGTCTTCCTGTTCCTGTAGAACAGACTCTCACGGTTTACCAGAACATCGGCCGTCTCTCCTTTTCTCATTCTTCTTTTGTTGTTTGAAGCCTTTGATTTACCAAATTCAAGCTCTTTTTTTTCGATCCCTTCCTCACTTTCAGTGAGACGTTCAGTAAAGATAAATGGCTTGTTGTTCTGATGATGTATATTGTTGCTCATCAATGTCTATAGACTTTGTCATGTTTTTTTACGAGTATTTCTGTGTACAAAGGCTTTACTGCATTTGACCTTTTTATGTACTTCCATATAAAACATATCTATTTTGTAGCCATTTTATTTTATTACCATTATATATATATATAATAATTATATTTACATTGACCCTGTGATAGACTGGCGACATGTCCAGGGTGTGCCCCGCCTCTCGGCTCGTGTCAGCTGGGATAGGCTCCAGCCCCCCAGCGACCATGCATAGGATAAGCGGTATCGCTAATGGATGGATGGATGGATTTATTTTGTTTTCTCTAGACCAGTGGTCCCCAATCCAGTCCTCAAGGACCCCCAGCCATGGCAGGAATTGGATCTTGCATAGTACCAACACACCTGGTGCAATTAGCGAAGGCCTTGCTGTATGTGACTAATTACACCAAGCGTACTAGAAATTGTGAAGATTTAACACCTGGAATGACTGGGGGTACTTGAAGACTGGATTGGGAACCACTGCTTTAAACCAGCGTTGCCATGGCACTCTGGTGTGCTGTCAGACATCATCAGGTGTGCCATGGAATTTTGAGGAAGTCACATTTGAGAAAGATAAACCACTCTTTTGTATTAAGTTTGATTCAGTTTTATATCTGGGGTGTGCTGCAAAATAAATATGTTTATGCGATTGTGCCGTGGGTTGGGAAACGCTGGACTAGTCATAGGTTTTAAATAACACAGAATTCTATTTTTTTTTCATTGTACAATTATTTTACATAACATGTTTTTTTCTTCATAGTACAGAGGCTGTATAAAACAAATGTATTTCATTTTTTCTCTGCACACATATGTTCCCTTTAGGACCACTATGGCCCCATGTATTTGTTTCTTCATTAAAGTGGCTAAATGCAACTTTTTTTTATTAACGGATTATCAGTACCTTTCTACAGTTTGCACATTGTAAATGGGAGAATAAAAAAATTGCCGTTCAGATCAGTCCTCTTGAAGGCTCAATGTTTTACACTTGTTTTGTCTGCCACCAATTACGATGTCCCGTGAAGGTGTGACAATTGCTTTATGGCACAAGGAAGTGTGTCACTAAATCATGAAGAGACTATCATACTTGGAGTATAGTCATTGATGTGCTAGTGACATGCAGTGACCACAAGCGTTCTGCATGTCTTCTTTGCAACGGTTAGGTAAAAATGATTACACCAAGCAAACTGTAGGGGTCGCCAAAACCAGAAACTGCATACAGTTACTTTAAGTAGTTTGTCATACAAGAACACAATATGGCTGGGTTGCACACCAACATGGATAAACTCTTAAACTGGATTAAATCAAGGTTTAGCCATTAACCCTATAGCACCAACCTGTAAACCTAGTTTAGACTTAGTTTACATATAGTCCGGGTCAAAACTAACCCTTTGGCAATCATCAGTTTAAATTTCTGGATTAGCAGTTATATTTAAACCACCCCTAAACAGTTTATGTTCAGTCTATCTCAGTTTTATTGACAAAATTACTTTATATCTTTGCTTGATTGGGAGAGAGGAAAGAGTTCCTGGCAGGAAAAGTAG
>JAPMUY010004604.1:0-2500 GCA_026901105.3 Galaxias olidus
AGCTTTGTGAGGCTGTGTTCTGATTCTACAGAGTGGGAGGGATATATCGTTGTAACACAGGACAGAGAGTGTTGTATAGAGAGTATTAGTTATAAGAATATTATACAGTACATTTATTAATAAAGTATTAATTTGTAGAGTACCTGGGTCATATGTTATCTTATAAGTATATTACAGAGTATTACAGAGTATTGACTGGAGTACCTGGGTCATGTGTTATATTATATGAGTATATTACAGAGTATTATAGAGTATTGACTGGAGTACCCGGGTCATATGTTATATTATGAGTATATTACAGAGTATTATAGAGTATTGACTGGAGTACCTGGGTCATATGTTATATTATGAGTATATTACAGAGTATTATAGAGTATTGACTGGAGTACCTGGGTCATATGTTATATTATGAGTATACACCAGAGTATTATAGAGTATTAGTAGAGTACCTGGGTCATATGTTATATTATGAGTATATTACAGAGTATTATAGAGTATTGACTGGAGTACCTGGGTCATATGTTACATAATGAGTATATTATGAGTATATTGCAGAGTATTATAGAGTATTGACGGGAGAACCTGGGCCATGTGTTACATAATGAGTATATTATGAGTATATTACAGAGTATTATAGAGTATTGACTGGAGTACCTGGGTCATATGTTACATAATGAGTATATTATGAGTATATTACAGAGTATTATAGAGTATTGAGAGTACCTGGGTCATGTGTTATATTATGAGTATATTATAGAGTATTACAGAGTTTTGACTGGAGTACAACGGTCAGGTGTTACATTATGAGTATATTACAGAGTATTATAGAGTATTGAGAGTACCTGGGTCATGTGTTATATTATGAGTATTATATGAGTATATTACAGAGTATTGACTGGAGTACCTGGGTCGTCCCCAAAGTCGTCTTCCGCAGTGTTTCCCAGCTCAATGTCAAACTCCCACACCTGGTTCTGATCCGGCTGACGAGGGACTGACACACACACACACACACACACACACACACACACACACAATAACGATAACACAGCGTCATCATCATCATCACCATCATCATCAGTATCATCATCATCACATGTGTGTGTGTGTGTGTGTGTGTGTGTGTGTGTGTGTGTGTGTGTGTGTGTGTGTGTGTGTGTGTGTGTGTGTGTGTGTGTGCGTGTGTGTGTGTGTGTGTGTGTGTTGGTGTTCTTACTGTGCACGTCTCCTCTCTGCCGGGTCACTTCCTTCTGAATGCGGTTGTCCAGCGTGGTGGTGGGGGCGGTTGTCACGGCAACAGTTGTAGTTGTTGTTGTTGTTGTTGCACTGGTAGTTGGAGGAGGGACGGCGGTTACCGAGGCGGTCGTCACAGCGACTGAAGTGGTAGGTGTCGGGGATGTTGTCAAGGCAACTGTTGTAGTTGTAGGAAGGGGCAGAGTAGTATGTTCCACAGTAGTCGGAATGAATTCTGTGGTTTTGATGGTAGTTGTAGTTCTCTGAGTAGTTGTGGTTGTAGGCAGAGGGGTTGTAGGTTTGAGCGGAGTGGTTTCAGGAGTAGTTGTAGTTTTTTGAGTAGTTGTGGTTGCAGGCAGAGGGGTTGTAGGTTTGAGCGGAGTGGTTTTAGGAGTAGTTGTAGGGCTGGTAGTTGTAGTTTTTTGAGTAGTTGTGGTTGTAGGTTTGGGTGGAGTTGTAATTGGTATAGTTGTAATTAGCTCAGTGGTTATTTCTGCGGTTGTAGGTTTGGGTGGAGTTGTTGTAGTTAGCTCAGTAGTTATTTCTGCGGTTGTAGGACTGACGGTCGTGGCTAAGAATGTTGTTGCCATTTTACTGGTTGTCGTGGGGACCGATGTGGGGCTGCTGGTTGTCGTGGTAACGGTTGTCGTGGTTGTCGGTCTGCGAGTGGTGGTCTTCCTGGGCGGGGGTTTGGTGAAAGGTCTGGGGGTTGGTTTGACAGTGGGGGTTGTAGTTCTTTTGGGGGCTGGAGCTGTAGTGCGATGCCTCGCTGGTTCCAGAGTTACTTTGATGACAGCTGTGGAAATAAATACGCAGACAAAATACAATATGAAGATTTAATTTCATCCTTCTTGATAAAGGTGTGGATTGTGAGCTTTGTGTGTGTCTGTGCGTATGGGTGTGTGCCTGTGTATATCTGAGTGTGTGTGTGTGTGTGTGTGTGTGTGTGTGTGTGTGTGTGTGTGTGTGTGTGTGTGTTTTGCTATTGGTCTTACCATTGCATGGTCCGTCTCTACACTGGCACTTAGGAGAGTCTGGGTTCAAAGTGCAGAAAGGACGGGGGTCTTTGTCTGACACACACACACACACACACACACACACACACACACGCACGCACACACACACACACACACACACGCACACACAGACAAATATTGCACACAAACAAAGTAATCTCACACACTTCATAAACACTTCATACACAAACACAAACATATATCCATAACGCATCATACACAAATGAAGCATCATACAAAAACACACCCACACA
>JAPMUY010004604.1:10000-32375 GCA_026901105.3 Galaxias olidus
CTCCACACAGAAACGCCCTTGGGTCAGGTGGGGATTGAACCCAGGACCTTCTTGCTGTGAGGCAACAGTGCTACCCACTGATAAATAGGCTAAGTTTAGACACGTTATTGTTGCTGACAATAAAACATGCATGCATTCTTATGGGCTTATCATATATTTAATGTAGGACTATTCCAAACCTAATAATTGACTACTACTACTACTAATAATAATGATAATAATAATAATAACTGAAAACTTATGGACTGTTTTGTTTTTCGTTTGCCTATTCATAAAAATTTGAGTATATCCCCGAGCATCAAGGATTAGTCCCACACTTGAGAAACTAAAGTTATGCGTGCCAGATGTAAAAATACTACAACAAACAAAACAAAAGTAATATTATAATACCTATCCTCCAACTCGAAGTCGTAGATGTCTGCTATACTTCCGATCCAAGTCCAGAAAAGCAAAGATAACTTTAAACCGGACCCCATCTTCACGTTATCGGCCCCGCGTCCCACGGTGCAAGTGAACACAGCTAATAATCCACGCGGAATATTCCGGTTCCAATGAAAACGCACATTGCTATCTGAAGACAGTATGAGGAAAAACGGTTTTGGATTTAAATGTCCATCTCCCCCTAAAACAAGTTTGTAATGGGGCAATTAGGTCAGACTCAAACGGTTTGAAAGTCGTTCAGCAGGGCACCACCATGCGCAACGCCAACCGCTTGTTGAAACAAACTAAAGAACAACTAAAGAAGGCGAGCCTTAAAACTTGTACCAATGCAGATATTTTAGTATGGTAATAACTTTAGAACACAAGTCAAATTATGGGACATTTTCACGTCCCATTCGCGGTTTCTTTGCGCTGTTCCGGCGAGTGTCCTCTCTGTTGCACGCGAGCTCCACCGTCTGAACTGGCTGGGGACGTGTCTCGAGCTCCCGCCGCAGCACCTTGTTGCCGGAGGCGCCACCCGTGTACCTTCATGGTTCCATCACGTCGCCAGCACAAGCGCGGGCAGAGGAAGGTTATCAAAATACATCAGAGACCAAGAAGTGAGGGAAAGAGAGGAAAGAGAGGAAAGAACGGACTATAGGAAGTAGAGAGAATCAAACGGAAAAAGAATATAAACGAGATGAAGATAAATGATAAGTTAGGAGGAGAAGGGGGAAAGGAAAATACAAAATAAAAGAGAGGTTCGAGCAATGACGTGAGGGAATACAGAAAATAGGGAAACAAAAGTGACAGTTATGACTAATACACATAGACCTATACACAAACAAACACACGTGATGTAAAATGCACACTCAAATATTTTCAAGCCAGGCGCCAGATCTTTTGTGATGAAGGGATGAGGAGGAATAGAGTAGAAAGGAAATGGGTCTAGCCTGTCACTAAAATGAAGAACTTATTTAAACTTATTCAGAGTTTTTCACCTATATAGTCTAAAAACGCAAGTCGTAACTCAACTAAACGAATTGTGATGCTTTGCTTTAAAAAAAATCTCTGATTTAAGAGCTTGCGACTGATAGTTCAAACCATTTTAGGAATTTAGCTGAAGAAAAATCCGCGCATACTTCACATTGGGGATGAGAGTTGTTATGAGAAACGTTTGGAATCAGGACTGGCACCAACAACTGCAGTGATCTCTTCTGGCTACTGGAGTGCAGTGTTGTCGATGGAACAACCAAGGGAGACTCAAGTACGGGTCAACCCTTGATAATACTGTATATTCCAAGAAAACGTTTTTAAAGTCAATATTATATATTTTTCATATATTAATAATATATAGTATATAAACAAGCCAAAAATCTTACTTTTTTAAAAGTTTCAATACAAATAAGTTATTTTCCACAAGGAGTCTAATTTTATCCTGTCAAACTAAGACCGCATTCATGCATTTTTTTTCATTTTAACACTCAAATAATCAAAAATAAATGCACTTAATTTCAATATACACAGAATAGGATGTTATAATATCCATTAGGCCATATTCCAAGATGAGCACTTCAAAAGACAATATTTTTGAATGGACTTGGGTTGAGAACAGATATGTCATTGGGGTTTTCAAGTGGGCACCCTCCATCCCAGATGTTTCGTTAATTTGAGCCCACGACAGCTCCAGAAGGCTTAACGGTGAGCAATGACGTCTCAGAGCCACCCCCCTCTATTCTGCTCTCGGCACTGCCAGATGTTAAAAATAATAATACAACCCCTTAGCTGTTCAAGTATCTTTTTTAGATCTATGTTAATAGAGTCCCAAATATTCTTTTCAGCGGCTGATGGCCACTTTACTTTAGGTTTTTTGTCACTGATCTTTTCCTTGGAGTTTTTCTTTTTTTTTTTTGCTTAATTGGGCTCTACCACCTTATCCCCTTGTCTTTCGGTTCTTGTCTGTGCCGCCTCAGTGCTGGAGTTGTTGATGGCCTGCGGACTTTGGTTTGAGTCCAGCCGCTGGCCTTCATTCAACTTCAATTAGAATTTGTCTGAAGTTCAAAGGAGGGGCCATGGGGTTAGAATACGTTTAAATATCTAAAGCCCAAAGCCCTCGCGAGTTTGAGTTAACCTTCCGTTAAGCGGAGTCACTGCAAAGCGGGACGCACCTCTTATCCGACAAGAAAGTCTTAACAGAGTCTATCTCTGACCACGATTGGCGCAGAAAATCTGAGACGGAATTGCCGACAAGAGCCTCTCTCTTGACGTCGATTGACGTACGCAATCTTGAGACGGACTAGCCGACTGGAGCCTCTCTCCTGATCTCGATTAGTGCACACAATCTGGAGACTGGAAAAGGCATCTTCAATGCTCAATACATGGTGTGTATTTGAACTCTTAGATAAGTTCATTGAATATCTGTGTGGTTGTCATTAATGTGAGTACATTGAATTTCTGTCTGTTTGTCATTAATCTACTGTGTGTTTGGCTCATTTCCTATTCTTATCTGCACAGTATATTACTGCTTTTGCTGCTATTTTTGATATAGAAGTTTATTTCTATTCAGACACACGCAAATCCATGTATCATTGCTCCACTTAGCATATAGGAGAGAGCATGTGTGCGTAACCCTATACTCTTTGTTTTCTTTTGCTAATAAAACTTTTCATTCTGAGAAGTAGGGTGGCTGGGCTCAGCCTTAGGGATAAGGTAAAGAGCTCGGTCATCCGCAGGGAGCTCGGAGTAGAGCCGCTCCTCCTCCGCGTCGAAAGGAGCCAGATGAGGTGGTACGAGCATCTTATTAGGATGCCTCCTGGGCGCCTTCGGTTGGAGGTTTTCCGGGCACGCCCTACTGGTAGGAGATCCCGGGGTAGACCCAGAACACGGTGGCGAGATTATACATCTCGTCTGGCCTGGGAACGCCTCGGGATCCTCCAGCAGGATCTGGAAAGCGTTGGTGGGGATAGGGACGGCTGGAATTCCCTGCTGAGCCTGCTGCCACCGCGACCCGGACCCGGATAAGCGGCGGAAAATGGATGGATGGATTCTGAGAAATAAATACCGGCCTCTGAGATTCTGACTATAACAAAATAGTTTGTCCCATTCTGGGCTCTGATAATTCTCAGGTCTAACCGGCAAGCTTTCTCTTAACCGCCACCTTTTATTTTTTAGATTTTAGTTAATTTGCATTACCTGATTTTACTATGTCTTAATTACGTTCTTTTATTTTACTGTTACTTTTATTGTAAAGCACCTTAACCCTGTTTTGAAAGGCACTATATAAGTAAAGTTATTATTATTATTGACTGTTCCCAGAGTTAAAACTAAAAAAGTTGAAGCAGCATCAAGCCAAAAGCAACAAAAAGCTGGAACCCATTTCCAAAAGATCTGGGACTTACTCTAAGCCTGACTACTTTTAAATTCAGAGTATATTTTCTAAATTTTATTTGTTAGAATTGCTCCTTCTTAGCAATTTCACTTCTCTTATTAAAATTATTTTTATTTATTTATTTATTTATTTATTTATTTACGGGTCTTTGTTTCGTCCTTGTATGTAGCTTGCCTTGTAAAAATCACGTTGACTTGCCTTTGCGTAGGAAATATGCTATTCAAATATATTTGATTTGATTTGAAATAAAGCATGGAGCTGTGTAAAAAAAAAAGCTAAAATAAATACAAAGAGCCTTGTGGATTTAGCATAGGCATACTTCCCCAAATTTAACCAAACTCACCCAAAAAACATTAACAAAGATTCACCTAAATAAAACTATCAAACCCAAATGTCGGGAGTTTGTTGATGTGCATGGTGTTCAAATAAATTAATGATCTAAAAATGTAAGATTATGGGTTTAAAGAGGTATGGGAGCAATATGAGACTAGGCATCTGATGCGACAAGGTGTATTTTTGCTGTTTTCTGGTTTTAATGGCACAGCTCGAAATCTCAAAACAACGTTATAAAAAACGCCATAACAAACGCCATTGAAAAGAAATAACTGACAACATGTGTTGCTTTATAATTTAATAATTTTATTGATATCATGAATACATATGCTATTTAGTAGCAGAATAAATCGGATCACTACAAATCTTTTCATGATTCCTTATTGATTGAACAAATGGCAAATATGAATCAAAGTCATGGATACAGGATCAAAATCCATCTAAAAGCAGATTAACAAAATTAAGATAATGTTGTTGTTATACCACAATTTAAATTACGTAGGAGATAGATTACGGTTAAATACGTAATGAAGAGAATACCGAATGAATATTGATATTATCCATTTGCTTACTTATAGTTAGAACTGTTGTCTGTCTGTTACAATATTTCTGTCTAATTGTTTATTTTTGTCATGTTATCAATGTTGATGCTGTGAAGCGACTTTGGGTGTTCGAAAATCGCTATATAAATAACATTTATTATTATTATTGTGATTTGAATATAAAAGGGCTCGAGGTGTTCTTGTGCGTTTAGTAAATTTTGCCTTCGGTCAATTATTTATTTTATGCATATAAACCTGTAAGATCACTATTTTCGACCAAAGTAAATTAGTAGCCTACTATTAATTAATGTTTTTAAACTGATTTGATGGCCCTATTTTAGTGCAGCTGTATCACTCCACTGTTGTATTTTTACCTGTTGCATCAAGGATTTCATCACTGAATTTCGTGAGGACTTCAGTTAGCTCATTGTGGATACCCTTGAGACTTACAGCTGTCTGTCTGATTGACATGACAAACTTCATGGTCTCAGATTTGACTTCGGTTAGAGCCTCAGAAGTGGACATAGAATCACTGGTTGTCACTTTAGTTGGCTTGGCTGCTTGCGCTTCATTGATACGGTGGATTTCTCGTGCATCCAGTGCAATGAAGAAAATATCAGCAGCCACAAAAAAAGCAGAAAGGACCCCTGTCAAACCCTCTACCACACGTACTGCCCTAGCGGTTTGGGCCGCTATCTTTCCAACATTTGCCACTTGGACCAGTCGCACCACCCCTGTAGCGGCCCCAAGGCCCTTCCCTAACCTGGCTCCAAGAGACCCCAGGTTTTCTGAATTTGTACCGCTATCTTCAGGCGTATTGGGTAAGTCAGATAGTGCCTGCAAAGTCTCTCCTATATTCTGGAGTGATTTCACTATCGAGCCAGTCTTTTCCCCAAACTCTTTGACAATGTTTTTAACGGCCTTTCGATCTACTGATTGGTTGTACATGTTTGTGATGTTTGACACCCCTGCAGTAACCCCCTCTGCTACTGCCACCCCGACGCCCACCCCAATGACAATCAATGAGGCCCCCAGAGTGAAGGGTGCTAGGACGAGCCCAACAATGGAGGTGATACCCCCGGCCGCCCCAGCCACCCCACCAGCCAGGCTGCCGATGGTGGTCCCTTTGTGCAACTGCTCAAGACCATCTGCCAGTGCATTTAGCTTGTCCAGGTTTATTTGGAGTTCCTTCACAGTTGCATTGCTCTGTGAAACAAACACATTTAACCCTTGATAAACAAGATTTTTGAAAGACAACAATAAAGTGCATAGAAAATTACGTTGGCATTAAAATACACAAAAATATAAAAAGTGTGCACAACATCTCTGAAGGTGCAAAAGCATTTCACGTCATCTCAGGGTGTTGTGTAATTTAATGTTTGCTTTTGTGAATCAAACCTCTTCTATGATGAATTTGATGATGAAGGGCCTTGACAGGATTTCACTGGCTGAGGGCCTAGAATCAGGGTCTTTCTGGAAAATGTCACTCAGCAGTTGTCGCAGTTAAGGTGAAAATCGTTCTCCAAGTGATGGATATGAACCTCCCAGGATTTTGGGGATCAGTTCTGTTGTGCCTGTTCCTGTGAACTGTCAAGAAATAGTCATGTAGCAATGTAATTGCAAGCCTTGCTCCTAAACAACTCTGCAAATCATGGACATATAAGTGGGACGACGCCCAGCGAAGCTAATTTAGGCAGGCAACTCAGTCACCAGAATGTATTCACGTCACACCAATCAAGCAATCACACACGCTCACTAGTTGAAGGTGATCTTAATCCTCGGTTCTCTCTTCACATTGGCTCCTCCAAGCCCTTTATTGCTGCACCACACTGGCTCTTACAACCACATCAATGCAGTACTGAACACACTATTCTCCTGATAGCACCCACCTCCCCCCCAGTCTCCACCTACTTCAGGTCTGTTGTTCAGTATCTGTCAGGGGATTCTGCAGATATCTGCACCCTATACCCATAATATCACGAAGTGTTGAACATGACCATGGGCGGGAAAGTAATTCATAACAACAGATCCTTGACGCCAAACTTCAATGTATTACGATGCATTTGCAATAAACTGTTAAACACACGTAAGTTGTCTTGACTGAAATGTAGTTATTTTGCAAACGACAACAAATACAAACATACAATACAACAATCAAACTTGATGTAGGTGTTTTGTTTCTTGTGGAGGCGAAGGGCCACTAAAATGATTGCACTTAGGCCTGTCATAAGTAACAATGGCAACTACCGTTTATATTGGGTGAGTATTTAGATGTTTGGCTTTGGTCTTGTGGTCTGGGGCAGTTCTTGTTGTACCATTTTAATGTTCCATGTCTTTAGAGGTCTCCAATGTCACAGGAAGCCTATATGAACAGTGAATTTGCCAATTCTAAATCTACAACTAACGTGTATATACTTGATTAGTATTGTCGCCAAAACTGGATGTGTTCCCACACTGGTACACTTGAGAACCAAAAAAAAAAACTATGTTTACTTCCAGTAAACATTTATAAAAATGAATGAGTTTGCTGTTAATCACATACTTACTGCCAACTTCTGTTCACCCATTTCATACAGCACACAAGCAAGGCGCAATATATCACTATGACAATAGAAAAAATACAATTAAAGTATACTCACCTAATAAAACACAATATTTCAGTGCATATTTTAATGGTAAATAAAGCTTGTCATAACATGAATCTACTGTGATTTTAATGTTATGTTTTCTTTTTAAAAGAAAAACCAAGAATTCAAAACAAAACAGATATTGTCCCGCAACAGCAATCAGTAACAAATTGGCATAATAATAATAATAATAATAATAATAATAATAATAATAATAATAATAATATAATAAAAAATTAAAATAAATAAATAAATAAATAATAATAATAATAATAATAATAATAATAATAATAATAATAATAATACAAATGTTTAAATTTGCCAAGCAGGCAACATAGTAACAGTGTAAACAGATGATATGGAATAGTTTAGTATGATATTAAAAATACAAAAAGTAACGATGCAGTCCCAAAACCTACCTTTTTCTGTCATGAATTCCATTTGTCAAAGTCTCTGGGCTCAGATAACATATGTCGTTATCCAATGAGAGTGTTGGGGTGGGTATGACACTGTAGGAGTAATAGAGATGTAAGTCTTAGAAACGCACCTGACTTCCTTGTTAAAGATACTTTATGGAGAGCGATCCCCAATCCCAAACAAAAGTAAAACAAAAAGATTATTGTGGATTTAACGTACTTACTCAAATTTATCCAAACAAATTGTTCCATAATCTGTGAAAAGTATGCTCTAAATAAAAAAAACGAAAAGAATAGCAAATTTAGATTTTGTATTTGTTTTTTAATATGTGTGTAAGTGTTTTTCTGTCTGTGATTATATACCTCAGGATGTAAGTCTTTGTACAGAAGACCCTCCTCATGAATAACCTTTAGAGCCATGCAGATTTGAATAAACCACTTCAGTATCTAAAAGAAAAAATGTTATAAGAATTACCAGCCAAATTCCAACTTCATGTATTAAGACATTTGTAATATGTATATCTGTATTACATATTTTACGGAATATAACACGTGATGAATGACATAGCTTACTTTTATTTCCTCACGATTATCCTTCATCTTCTCAGCAAGATTTCCTCCTTTACATTGCTCCTTTACAATGTAGAACACTGTCGCAACTGGATCTATGTTAATATTTATGATATTATTTCTTTAATGCAAAAAACACAAATATTTAATATTCCCTACTATTTGAATATTTTTTTTGTGAATTCATACCTTCAAATGAGTTCTTAAAGCTCACAATGTGCGGGTGATTAATATTGCTCAGGGTTTTTAAAACTGCTGAAGTTGAAGGATCCTGCAAAACATGCAAAAACAAAACCTTTTTGGTGCTCAGCCTCATTACCCAACACCTTCTGCTTATGCTGTCATGCCTTGTGAAAAGCATTTCTCTTAAAATCGTGGACTGACGGAAATAGCTCTCGCTCGCAAGGTTTGGTTATCCTTTAAGGACATTTATCGATGACAAGTGCATCCACTTACCATTGGCATTGGGATTATTTTTATGACAAACTCGTCACCCCCCATAGACGCAGTAAACACATCATCCTTTTTTGTCTGGATCACATATCCTTTCTTCTCCAGTGTGCTTTGCATTTTTCCCATATTTGTAGTCTTCCGGAGAACTTATTACACTGTGCTTGGATTTACAAAAAAGAACAGAACTCACACAATTATAAAAACGTACTGTCAAAACAACCATAGCATAATGGTGAACATATGTTGTTAAATTTATTTTTTTAATTAATCACACCGTCTTTTACTGGCAACTGACTTTCAAATAAAACAAACCATATCAACATACACCTGACTAATTTTCAGTTTGAAGATGAGCAGGCCCTATACTTACCCTTGTTAATCCTTTGGTTTGCAAACCAACATACATATTTGGTTTCATTTTCCAGAGTTAATACACTGTATTCGATTTGATTATGAAGCACCTCCCTTTTCCTAAGGGTAGTCAGTCCAACTGGTTGCTCAACATTTCTTATACATGTTACGGCCTCTTTTCCCTCTCCTGTGTGTTTCAATTGTTGCTGTTCCAGGATGGCAGCAAAGGGGAGGAGTCCCGGATTGATAACATCTGGACCTGTCCCTTCCTAGGTGGTATTTACTGTCACTTGCATTGTCCATAGGGGTGCTTCTATGATTTGAGCACTAGACACATTGTTGGTCTAAAATAAAGATTTGTAAATTGGAAACCCTTACCCTCTTTGTCACTGCCTTACGAGCAGGTCGTGACAAGTGGGGGTTCGTCCGGATTCCTCCTCTTTCCTGCCCAACAGCTGATCCTATAGGCAGTACCCAGAGACAGCACACTCTACTTCCTCAGCAGGAAGAAGCAAACAAAGGTCGAACAAAGGTTTCACCACAGGGTCAGCGTGCTGTTCTCTCACCAAGTCCCCTCGAGTGACAGGACTAGGAAAATTGGCGAAAGGATCATTTGACACATCGGGAACCTTGGTTACAGTCACGGCCGCAGGGGCAGCATCAACACGTGTCACAGCAGGTGTCACAGCAGGTGTCACAGCAGGTGTCACAGCACGTGTCACAACAGGTGTCACAGCAGGCCGCGTCGAAAGGAGCCAGATGAGGTGGTACGGGCATCTGATTAGGATGCCTCCCGGGCGCCTCCCGTTGGAGGTTTTCGGGCACGCCCTACTGGTAGGAGACCCCGGGGTAGACCCAAACACGCTGGCGAGATTATATATCTCGTCTGGCCGGGGAACGCCTCGGGATCCTCCAGGAGGATCTGGAAAGCATTGCTGGGGATAGGGACGGCTGGAATTCCCTGCTGAGCCAGCTGCCACCGCGACCCGGCCCCCGGATAAGCGGCGGAAAATGGATGGATGGATGGATGGATGGATGGATGGGTGGATTCTGAGAAATAAATAACGGCCTCTGAGATTCTGACTATAATAATATAGTTTGTTCCCTTCTGGGCTCTGATAATTCTCGGGTCTAACAGGCAAGCTTTCTCTTAACCGCCACCTTTCATTTTGTTGATTTTAGTTAATTTGTATTACCTGATTATACTATATCTTAATGATAGTCTTTTATTTGACTGTTACTTTAATTGTAAAGCACCTTAACCCTGTTTTGAAAGGCACTATATAAGTAAAGTTATCATTATCATTGACTATTCCCAGAGTTAAAACAAAAAAAAGTGACGCAGCATCTAGCCAAAAGCAACAAAAAGCTGGAACCCATTTCCAGAAGATCTGGGACTCACTCAAAGCCTGACTAGTTTTAAATTCAGAGTATATTTTCTCAATTTCATTTGTTAGAATTGCTCCTTCTTAGCAATTTCACTTCTCTTAATACAATTATTTTTATTTATTTATTTATTTACGGGTCTTTGTTTCGTCCTTGTATGTAGCTTGGATTGTAAAAATCACGTTGACTTGCCTTTGCGTAGGAAATGTGCTATTCAAATATATTTGATTTGATTTGAAATAAAGCATGGAGCTGTGTAAAAAAAATGATAAAATAAATACAAAGAGCCTTGTGGATTTAGCATAGGCATACTTCCCCAAATTCAACCAAACTCACCCAAAAAACATTAACAAAGATTCACCTAAATAAAACTATCAAACCCAAATGTTGGGAGTTTGTTGATGTGCATGGTGTTCAAATAAATTAATGATCTAAAAATGTAAGATTATGGGTGGAAAGAGGTTTGGGAGCAATATGAGATTAGGCATCTGATGCGACAAGGTGATATGTATTTTTGCTGTTTTCTGGTTTTAATGGCACAGCTCGAAATCTCAAAACAACGTTATAAAAAACGCCGTAACAAACGCCATTGAAAATAAATAACTGACAACATGTATTGCTTTGTAATTTAATAATTTTATTGATATCATGAATACATTTGCTATTTAGTGGCAGAATAAATCGGATCACTACAAAACTTTTCATGATTCCTTATTGATTGAACAAATGGCAAATATGAATCAAAGTCATGGATACAGGATCAAAATCCATCTAAAAGCAGATATACCAAATTAAGCTAATGTTGTTGTTATACCACAATTTAAATTAAGTAGGAGATAGATCATGGTTAAATATGTAATGAAGAGAATGCCGAATGAATATTGATATTATCCATTTGCTTACTTATAGTTAGAACTGTTGTCTGTCTGTTACACTATTTCTGTCTAATTGTTTATTTTTGTCATGTTATCAATGTTGATGCTGTGAAGCGACTTTGGGTGTTCGAAAATCGCTATATAAATAAAATAAATTATTATTATTGTGATTTGAATAGAAAAGGGCTTGAGGTGTTCTTATGCGTTTAGTAAATTTTGCCTTCGGTCAATTATTTCTTTTTTGCATATAAACCTCTATTCACTATTTTTGATCAAAGTAAATTGGTAGCCTACTATTAATTAATGTTTTCAAACTGATTTAATGGGCCTATTTTAGTGCAGCTGTATCACTCCACTGTTGTATTTTTACCTGTTGCATCAAGGATTTCCTCACTGAATTTCGTGAGGACTTCAGTTAGCTCATTGTGGATACCCTTGAGACTTACAGCTGTCTGTCTGACTGACATGACAAACTTCATGGTCTCAGATTTGACTTCGTTTAGAGCCTCAGAAGTGGACATAGAATCACTGGTTGTCACTTTAGTTGGCTTGGCTGCTTGCGCTTTATTGATACGGTGTATTTCTCGTGCATCCAGTGCGATGAAGAAAATATCAGCAGCCACAAAAAAAGCAGAAAGGACCCCTGTCAAACCCTCTACCACACGTACTGCCCTAGCGGTTTGGGCTGCTATCTTTCCAACACTTGCCACTTGGACCAGTCGCACCACCCCTGTAGCGGCCCCGAGGCCCTTCCCTAACCTGGCTCCAAGAGACCCCAGGTTTTCTGAATTTGTACCGCTATCTTCAGGCGTATTGGGTAAGTCAGATAATACCTGCAAAGTCTCTCCTATATTCTGGAGTGATTTCACTATCGAGCCAGTCTTTTCCCCAAACTCTTTGACAATGTTTTTAACGGCCTTTCGATCTACCGATTGGTTGTAAATGTTTGTGATGTTTGACGCCCCTGCAGTAACCCCCCCTGCTACTGCCACCCCGACGCCCACCCCAGTGACAATCAATGAGGCCCCCAGAGTGAAGGGTGCTAGGATGAGCCCAACGATGGAGACGATACCCCCGGCCGCCCCAACCACCCCACCAGCCAGGCTGCCGATGGTGGTCCCTTTGTGCAACTGCTCAAGACCATCTGCCAGTGCATTTAGCTTGTCCAAGTTTATTTGGAGTTCCTTCACGGTTACCTTGCTCTGTGAAACAAACACATTTAACCCTTGATTAACAGGATTTTTGAAAGACAACAATAAAGTGCATAGAAAATTACGTTGGCATTAAAATACACAAAAATATAAAAAATGTGCACAACATCTCTGAAGGAGCAAAAGCGTTTCACGTCATCTCAGGGTGTTGTGTAATTTAATGTTTGCTTTTGTGAATCAAACCTCTTCTATGATGAATTTGATGATGAAGGGCCTTGACAGGATTTCACTGGCTGAGGGCCTAGAATCAGGGTCTTTCTGGAAAATGTCACTCAGCAGTTGTCGCAGTTGAGGTGAAAATCTTTCTCCAAGTGATGGATATGAACCTCCCAGGATTTTGGGGATCAGTTCTGTTGTGCCTGTTCCTGTGAACTGTCAAGAAATAGTCATGTAGCAATGTAATTGCAAGCCTTGCTCCTAAACAACTCTGCAAATCATGGACATATAAGTGGGACGACGCCCAGCGAAGCTAATTTAGGCAGGCAACTCAGTCACCAGAATGTATTCACGTCACACCAATCAAGCAATCACACACGCTCACTAGTTGAAGGTGATCTTAATCCTCGGTTCTCTCTTCACATTGGCTCCTCCAAGCCCTTTATTGCTGCACCACACTGGCTCTTACAACCACATCAATGCAGTACTGAACACACTATTCTCCTGATAGCACCCACCTCCCCCCAGTCTCCACCTACTTCAGGTCTGTTGTTCAGTATCTGTCAGGGGATTCTGCAGATATCTGCACCCTATACCCATAATATCACGAAGTGTTGAACATGACCATGGGCGGGAAAGTAATTCATAACAACAGATCCTTGACGCCAAACTTCAATGTATTACGATGCATTTGCAATAAACTGTTAAACACACGTAAGTTGTCTTGACTGAAATGTAGTTATTTTGCAAACGACAACAAATACAAACATACAATACAACAATCAAACTTGATGTAGGTGTTTTGTTTCTTGTGGAGGCGAAGGGCCACTAAAATGATTGCACTTAGGCCTGTCATAAGTAACAATGGCAACTACCGTTTATATTGGGTGAGTATTTAGATGTTTGGCTTTGGTCTTGTGGTCTGGGGCAGTTCTTGTTGTACCATTTTAATGTTCCATGTCTTTAGAGGTCTCCAATGTCACAGGAAGCCTATATGAACAGTGAATTTGCCAATTCTAAATCTACAACTAACGTGTATATACTTGATTAGTATTGTCGCCAAAACTGGATGTGTTCCCACACTGGTGCACTTGAGAACCAAAAAAAACTATGTTTACTTCCAGTAAACATTCATAAAAATGAATGAGTTTGCTGTTAATCACATACTTACTGCCAACTTCTGTTCACCCATTTCATACAGCACACAAGCAAGGCGCCATATATCACTATGACAATAGAAAAAATACAATTAAAGTATACTCACCTAATAAAACACAATATTTCAGTGCATATTTTAATGGTAAATAAAGCTTATCATAACATGAATCTACTGTGATTTTAATGTTATGTTTTCTTTTTAAAAGACAAACCAAGAATTCAAAACAAAACAGATATTGTCCCGCAACAGCAATCAGTAACAAATTGGCATAATAATAATAAATAATAATAATAATAATAATATAATAATAATAATAATATAAAAAAAAATAAATAAAAAAAATAATATATATATATATATATATATAATAATAATAATAATAATAATAATAATAATAATAAATACAAATGTTTAAATTTGCCAAGCAGGCAACATAGTAACAGTGTAAACAGATGATATGGAATAGTTTAGTATGATATTAAAAATACAAAAAGTAACGATGCAGTCCCAAAACCTACCTTTTTGTGTCATGAATTCCATTTGTCAAAGTCTCTGGGCTCAGATAACATATGTCGTTATCCAATGAGAGTGTTGGGGTGGGTATGACACTGTAGGAGTAATAGAGATGTAAGTCTTAGAAACGCACCTGACTTCCTTGTTAAAGATACTTTATGGAGAGCGATCCCCAATCCCAAACAAAAAGTAAAACAAAAAGATTATTGTGGATTTAACGTACTTACTCAAATTTATCCAAACAAATTGTTCCATAATCTGTGAAAAGTATGCTCTAAATAAAAAAAACGAAAAGAATAACAAATTTAGATTTTGTATTTGTTTTTTAATATGTGTGTAAGTGTTTTTCTGTCTGTGATTATATACCTCAGGATGTAAGTCTTTGTACAGAAGACCCTCCTCATGAATAACCTTTAGAGCCATGCAGATTTGAATAAACCACTTCAGTATCTAAAAGAAAAAAGGTTTTAAGAATTACCAGTCAAATTCCAACTTCATGTATTAAGACATTTGTAATATGCATATCTGTATTTCATATTTTACGGAATATAACACGTGATGAATGACATAGCTTACTTTTATTTCCTCACGATTATTCTTCATCTTCTCAGCAAGATTTCCTCCTTTACATTGCTCCTTTACAATGTAGAACACTGTCGCAACTGGATCTATGTTAAAGGCATATTTATGATATTATTTCTTTAATGCAAAAAACACAAATATTTAATATTCCCTACTATTTGAATATTTTTTTGTGAATTCATACCTTCAAATGAGTTCTTAAAGCTCACAATGTGCGGGTGATTAATATTGCTCAGGGTTTTTAAAACTGCTGAAGTTGAAGGATCCTGCAAAACATGCAAAAACAAAACCTTTTTGGTGCTCAGCCTCATTACCCAACACCTTCTGCTTATGCTGTCATGCCTTGTGAAAAGCATTTCTCTTAAAATCGTGGACTGACGGAAATAGCTCTCGCTCGCAAGGTTTGGTTATCCTTTAAGGACATTTATCGATGACAAGTGCATCCACTTACCATTGGCATTGGGATTATTTTTATGACAAACTCGTCACCCCCCATAGACGCAGTAAACACATCATCCTTTTTTGTCTGGATCACATATCCTTTCTTCTCCAGTGTGCTTTGCATTTTTCCCATATTTGTAGTCTTCCGGAGAACTTATTACACTGTGCTTGGATTTACAAAAAGAACAGAACTCACACAATTATAAAAACGTACTGTCAAAACAACCATAGCATAATGGTGAACATATGTTGTTAAATTTATTTTTTTAATTAATCACACCGTCTTTTACTGGCAACTGACTTTCAAATAAAACAAACCATATCAACATACACCTGACTAATTTTCAGTTTGAAGATGAGCAGGCCCTATACTTACCCTTGTTAATCATTTGGTTTGCAAACCAACATACATATTTGGTTTCATTTTCCAGAGTTAATACACTGTATTCGATTTGATTATGAAGCACCTCCCTTTTCCTAAGGGTAGTCAGTCCAACTGGTTGCTCAACATTTCTTATACATGTTACGGCCTCTTTTCCCTCTCCTGTGTGTTTCAATTGTTGCTGTTCCAGGATGGCAGCAAAGGGGAGGAGTCCCGGATTGATAACATCTGGACCTGTCCCTTCCTAGGTGGTATTTACTGTCACTTGCATTGTCCATAGGGGTGCTTCTATGATTTGAGCACTAGACACATTGTTGGTCTAAAATAAAGATTTGTAAATTGGAAACCCTTACCCTCTTTGTCACTGCCTTACGAGCAGGTCGTGACAAGTGGGGGTTCGTCCGGATTCCTCCTCTTTCCTGCCCAACAGCTGATCCTATAGGCAGTACCCAGAGACAGCACACTCTACTTCCTCAGCAGGAAGAAGCAAACAAAGGTCGAACAAAGGTTTCACCACAGGGTCAGCGTGCTGTTCTCTCACCAAGTCCCCTCGAGTGACAGGACTAGGAAAATTGGCGAAAGGATCATTTGACACATCGGGAACCTTGGTTACAGTCACGGCCGCAGGGGCAGCATCAACACGTGTCACAGCAGGTGTCACAGCAGGTGTCACAGCAGGTGTCACAGCACGTGTCACAACAGGTGTCACAGCAGGCCGCGTCGAAAGGAGCCAGATGAGGTGGTACGGGCATCTGATTAGGATGCCTCCCGGGCGCCTCCCGTTGGAGGTTTTCGGGCACGCCCTACTGGTAGGAGACCCCGGGGTAGACCCAGAACACGCTGGCGAGATTATATATCTCGTCTGGCCTGGGAACGCCTCGGGATCCTCCAGGAGGATCTGGAAAGCATTGCTGGGGATAGGGACGGCTGGAATTCCCTGCTGAGCCAGCTGCCACCGCGACCCGGCCCCCGGATAAGCGGCGGAAAATGGATGGATGGATGGATGGATGGATGGATGGGTGGATTCTGAGAAATAAATAACGGCCTCTGAGATTCTGACTATAATAATATAGTTTGTTCCCTTCTGGGCTCTGATAAATCTCGGGTCTAACAGGCAAGCTTTCTCTTAACCGCCACCTTTCATTTTGTTGATTTTAGTTAATTTGTATTACCTGATTATACTATATCTTAATGATAGTCTTTTATTTGACTGTTACTTTAATTGTAAAGCACCTTAACCCTGTTTTGAAAGGCACTATATAAGTAAAGTTATCATTATCATTGACTATTCCCAGAGTTAAAACAAAAAAAAGTGACGCAGCATCTAGCCAAAAGCAACAAAAAGCTGGAACCCATTTCCAGAAGATCTGGGACTCACTCAAAGCCTGACTAGTTTTAAATTCAGAGTATATTTTCTCAATTTCATTTGTTAGAATTGCTCCTTCTTAGCAATTTCACTTCTCTTAATACAATTATTTTTATTTATTTATTTATTTACGGGTCTTTGTTTCGTCCTTGTATGTAGCTTGCCATGTAAAAATCACGTTGACTTGCCTTTGCGTAGGAAATGTGCTATTCAAATATATTTGATTTGATTTGAAATAAAGCATGGAGCTGTGTAAAAAAAATGATAAAATAAATACAAAGAGCCTTGTGGATTTAGCATAGGCATACTTCCCCAAATTCAACCAAACTCACCCAAAAAACATTAACAAAGATTCACCTAAATAAAACTATCAAACCCAAATGTTGGGAGTTTGTTGATGTGCATGGTGTTCAAATAAATTAATGATCTAAAAATGTAAGATTATGGGTGGAAAGAGGTTTGGGAGCAATATGAGATTAGGCATCTGATGCGACAAGGTGATATGTATTTTTGCTGTTTTCTGGTTTTAATGGCACAGCTCGAAATCTCAAAACAACGTTATAAAAAACGCCGTAACAAACGCCATTGAAAATAAATAACTGACAACATGTATTGCTTTGTAATTTAATAATTTTATTGATATCATGAATACATTTGCTATTTAGTGGCAGAATAAATCGGATCACTACAAAACTTTTCATGATTCCTTATTGATTGAACAAATGGCAAATATGAATCAAAGTCATGGATACAGGATCAAAATCCATCTAAAAGCAGATATACCAAATTAAGCTAATGTTGTTGTTATACCACAATTTAAATTAAGTAGGAGATAGATCATGGTTAAATATGTAATGAAGAGAATGCCGAATGAATATTGATATTATCCATTTGCTTACTTATAGTTAGAACTGTTGTCTGTCTGTTACACTATTTCTGTCTAATTGTTTATTTTTGTCATGTTATCAATGTTGATGCTGTGAAGCGACTTTGGGTGTTCGAAAATCGCTATATAAATAAAATAAATTATTATTATTGTGATTTGAATATAAAAGGGCTTGAGGTGTTCTTATGCGTTTAGTAAATTTTGCCTTCGGTCAATTATTTCTTTTTTGCATATAAACCTCTATTCACTATTTTTGATCAAAGTAAATTGGTAGCCTACTATTAATTAATGTTTTCAAACTGATTTAATGGGCCTATTTTAGTGCAGCTGTATCACTCCACTGTTGTATTTTTACCTGTTGCATCAAGGATTTCCTCACTGAATTTCGTGAGGACTTCAGTTAGCTCATTGTGGATACCCTTGAGACTTACAGCTGTCTGTCTGACTGACATGACAAACTTCATGGTCTCAGATTTGACTTCGTTTAGAGCCTCAGAAGTGGACATAGAATCACTGGTTGTCACTTTAGTTGGCTTGGCTGCTTGCGCTTTATTGATACGGTGTATTTCTCGTGCATCCAGTGCAATGAAGAAAATGTCAGCAGCCACAAAAAAAGCAGAAAGGACCCCTGTCAAACCCTCTACCACACGTACTGCCCTAGCGGTTTGGGCTGCTATCTTTCCAACACTTGCCACTTGGACCAGTCGCACCACCCCTGTAGCGGCCCCGAGGCCCTTCCCTAACCTGGCTCCAAGAGACCCCAGGTTTTCTGAATTTGTACCGCTATCTTCAGGCGTATTGGGTAAGTCAGATAATACCTGCAAAGTCTCTCCTATATTCTGGAGTGATTTCACTATCGAGCCAGTCTTTTCCCCAAACTCTTTGACAATGTTTTTAACGGCCTTTCGATCTACCGATTGGTTGTACATGTTTGTGATGTTTGACGCCCCTGCAGTAACCCCCCCTGCTACTGCCACCCCGACGCCCACCCCAGTGACAATCAATGAGGCCCCCAGAGTGAAGGGTGCTAGGATGAGCCCAACGATGGAGACGATACCCCCGCCGCCCCAACCACCCCACCAGCCAGGCTGCCGATGGTGGTCCCTTTGTGCAACTGCTCAAGACCATCTGCCAGTGCATTTAGCTTGTCCAAGTTTATTTGGAGTTCCTTCACGGTTACCTTGCTCTGTGAAACAAACACATTTAACCCTTGATTAACAGGATTTTTGAAAGACAACAATAAAGTGCATAGAAAATTACGTTGGCATTAAAATACACAAAAATATAAAAAATGTGCACAACATCTCTGAAGGAGCAAAAGCGTTTCACGTCATCTCAGGGTGTTGTGTAATTTAATGTTTGCTTTTGTGAATCAAACCTCTTCTATGATGAATTTGATGATGAAGGGCCTTGACAGGATTTCACTGGCTGAGGGCCTAGAATCAGGGTCTTTCTGGAAAATGTCACTCAGCAGTTGTCGCAGTTGAGGTGAAAATCTTTCTCCAAGTGATGGATATGAACCTCCCAGGATTTTGGGGATCAGTTCTGTTGTGCCTGTTCCTGTGAACTGTCAAGAAATAGTCATGTAGCAATGTAATTGCAAGCCTTGCTCCTAAACAACTCTGCAAATCATGGACATATAAGTGGGACGACGCCCAGCGAAGCTAATTTAGGCAACTCAGTCACCAGAATGTATTCACGTCACACCAATCAAGCAATCACACACGCTCACTAGTTGAAGGTGATCTTAATCCTCGGTTCTCTCTTCACATTGGCTCCTCCAAGCCCTTTATTGCTGCACCACACTGGCTCTTACAACCACATCAATGCAGTACTGAACACACTATTCTCCTGATAGCACCCACCACCCCCCCAGTCTCCACCGACTTCAGGTCTGTTGTTCAGTATCTGTCAGGGGATTCTGCAGATATCTGCACCCTATACCCATAATATCACGAAGTGTTGAACATGACCATGGGCGGGAAAGTAATTCATAACAACAGATCCTTGACGCCAAACTTCAATGTATTACGATGCATTTGCAATAAACTGTTAAACACACGTAAGTTGTCTTGACTGAAATGTAGTTATTTTGCAAACGACAACAAATACAAACATACAATACAACAATCAAACTTGATGTAGGTGTTTTGTTTCTTGTGGAGGCGAAGGGCCACTAAAATGATTGCACTTAGGCCTGTCATAAGTAACAATGGCAAACTACCGTTTATATTGGGTGAGTATTTAGATGTTTGGCTTTGGTCTTGTGGTCTGGGGCAGTTCTTGTTGTACCATTTTAATGTTCCATGTCTTTAGAGGTCTCCAATGTCACAGGAAGCCTATATGAACAGTGAATTTGCCAATTCTAAATCTACAACCAACGTGTATATACTTGATTAGTATTGTCGCCGAAACTGGATGTGTTCCCACACTGGTGCACTTGAGAACCAAAAAAAACTATGTTTACTTCCAGTAAACATTTATAAAAATGAATGAGTTTGCTGTTAATCACATACTTACTGCCAACTTCTGTTCACCCATTTCATACAGCACACATGCAAGGCGCCACATATCACTATGACAATATAAAAAATACAATTAAAGTTTACTCACCTAATAAAACACAATAATTCAGTGCATATTTTAATGGTAAATAAAGCTTATCATAACATGAATCTACTGTGATTTTAATGTTATGTTTTCTTTTAAAAGAAAACCAAGAATTCAAAACAAAACAGATATTGTCCCGCAACAGCAATCAGTAACAAATTGGCATAATAATAATAATAATAATAATAATAATAATAATGATAATAATTATAATAAAACCAAAAAAATAAATAAATAAAATAATATATATATATATATATATAATAATAATAATAATAATAATAATAATAATAATAATAATAAATACAAATGTTTAAATTTGCCAAGCAGGCAACATAGTAACAGTGTAAACAGATGATATGGAATAGTTTAGTATGATATTAAAAATACAAAAAGTAACGATGCAGTCCCAAAACCTACCTTTTTGTGTCATGAATTCCATTTGTCAAAGTCTCTGGGCTCAGATGACATATGTCGTTATCCAATGAGAGTGTTGGGGTGGGTATGACACTGTAGGAGTAATAGAGATGTAAGTCTTAGAAACGCACCTGACTTGCTTGTTAAAGGTACTTTATGGAGAGCGATCCCCAATCCTAACCAAAAAGTAAAACAAAAAGATTATTGTGGATTTAACGTACTTACTCAAATTTATCCAAACAAATTGTTCCATAATCTGTGAAAAGTATGCTCTAAATAAAAATAATGAAAAGAATAACAAATTTAGATTTTGTATTTGTTTTTTAATATGTGTGTAAGTGTTTTTCTGTCTGTGATTATATACCTCAGGATGTAAGTCTTTGTACAGAAGACCCTCCTCATGAATAACCTTTAGAGCCATGCAGATTTGAATAAACCACTTCAGTATCTAAAAAGAAAAAAAGTTTTAAGAATTACCAGCCAAATTCCAACTTCATATATTAAGACATTTGTAATATGTATATCTGTATTGCATATTTTACGGAATATAACATATGTGATTTATGACATAGCTTACTTTTATTTCCTCACGATTATCCTTCATCTTCTCAGCAAGATTTCCTCCTTTGCATTGCTCCTTCACAATGTAGAACACCGTCGCAACTGGGTCTATGTTAAAGGCATATTTATGATACGATTTCTCTAATGCAAAAAATACAAATAAAGTTAATTTCAATGTTCCCGACTATTTGAATATTTATTTGTGAATTCATACCTTCAAATGAGTTCTTAAAGCTCACAATATGCGGGTGATTAATATTGCTCAGAGTTTTGAAAACTGCTGAAGTTGAAGGATCCTGCGAAACATGCAAAAAAAAAAAAATGTTGGTGCTCAGCCTTATTACCCAACACCTTATGCTTATGCTGTCATGCCTTGTGAAAGGCATTTTTCTTAAAATCGTGGATTGACGGAAATAGATCTCGCTCGCAAGGTTTGGTTATCCTTCAAGGACATTTATCGATGACAAGTGCATCCACTTACCATTGGCATTGGGATTCTTTTTATGACAAACTCGTCACCCCCCATAGACGCAGTAAATATATCATCCTTTTTTGTCTGGATCACATATCCTTCCTTCTCCAGTGTGCTTTGCGTTTTTCCCATATTTGTAGTCTTCCGGAGAACTTATTACACTGTGCTTGGATTAACAAAAAAGAACAGAACTCACACAATTATAAAAACATACTGTCAAAACAACCATAGCATAATGGTGAACATATGTTGTTAAAT
>JAPMUY010004608.1:0-65000 GCA_026901105.3 Galaxias olidus
CTTTACAACTGGTTTTCTACCAACCTGTTTTCTCCTAACTGTCTTGGACTGTTACCTGTGCTGTTGCACACACCACCACCTCTGTAAAAATCACAGATTAGGCTGCAGAAAACAATTTAATATACAATTTGCCTTTATTACAGACAGCTGTGAATGTTCTCAGCTGTATAAGCTAGTGAAACGTTGCTGTCGAAACGCAATAACCTTTTCTATACTGCAGTGGAGTCGCTGGACGTGCATTCACAGAATAAAACAAGTCTTAATGTGGTGGTAAACCTAAATACATACAGCTCCAGTAAAAAGTTTGGACACACTTTCCCATTCACTTAGCATCCTAATGTTTCTGGCTACATTGTGTGGTGAACACTGAATAAACCCAAACATCAGCATGCTACGTTAGCATTCTGACTACCACGCTAAAAGGTGACTCCAAATGGGATAATAATTAAAGTAAGGAAAACTATTCAAAATACAAAGAAACAAATGGATTTTCCCCACATATTCTTTTACCAGCGTTGCTAAAAAAATTATGATAATACATAATGTAACCCAGTGACATAAGTGAAGTTATGTATTGACTATAAATTATAATAAATAATATGAGAATAATAAATAATATAATAAATTGTAAAGGGTAAATAAGTAGTATTTATTCTAAATCAATATTGCCCGATAAAAGTACTGAAGGAGAAAAGTCCTGCCTTCGGAGTTGAGAAATTACAGTTGTCGCGGGAGGTTGTTACCAGCGCGAGCGCGAATGTTATTTTCTGCTGTAGCAAGCTCGTCTAGTCAATGATCTTCTTTGAAACTCGCAGCTTTAAAGATGATATTCACCCCTTGAAGTCTAGTTGATAAGCAAACAACTAACTGAACAACAACCGTAAACTTTGTTTTTTCAAATCTTGGTTTATTTCGATGCTTTTCTTACGTTTTCCTGGGTGAGTAAGAATAGCGTTACTCAAGCTAATAGCCATGCTCTGCTGTAAAAGGAGGCTAGCTCCGGTTAGCAATACACGTTTTATGAATTCTTCTGACGTAGGATATTGCAGTTATGTTCAATGTATTGTGAAGTACATTTGTATGCCAATACAATATTGTTGTATACTGAAGGTCAAGTGTAAATGAGTGTTATTATGTTTAATTTTACATGTACCAAATTAGAATTAGAAATGTAGCTACACTTTCCTTTAAATTGAAATGGCTGTTGTACAACTGAGATAGTAGCTAAGATTTATTTTCCAATATGTCAGTCAGGTCTTTTGGAAACCCAGAAAGAGCAACTCTTTGCATACCTTGAGAGGCGATCAAGATAAGAGTCAACAAGCACTTGGTTGAAGCTTTACTATCCTTTGAATTCCTGTTCTGGATCCAGAGCTTGATGGCGAGCCACCCAGGTTGACCAACAACTGGTATTTGGTTAGAACAACCAAAGACTCGTTGATATAAATATCTAAGAACTGAACATTCATAAGAGGCCTTATTTGTTATTTTCTTTTATTTCATTATCGATACGTATCATTCATTGGAAGGAATATTATTATTGGGGATTTATAGTGTTATTCTTGTATGCATAAATATACAGTTCAGAATTTTTTACTAAAGATATACATTGTGCAACGTATCCTATTGTTGTGTCATTCATTTACAGTAGTTACCTACCTTTCGCTCCTTACGAACCTAGAGGCCTAGAGGTGTACATACCAAACAAGTTGGTTACAATAACACCGGCAAAAAAATGCGGTACTAGCTAACTAATTGGTTAGCTGGTGAAATATCAGTGTCAAGGCAAGGGGCATCAATTATCTATATTGTGGTTATTAACTTTTTCCATTGGTTTATGTGTTCTCTTTTTTCAATGCCTTTAGTTAAATGATTATCACCACTGTTTTTGCAAGTTTTATAAGAAACAAACACTTACGACAATATACTTGATGCATTCATAGTTATAGCTGATTGGATAACTGAACAATATACTCCCATCATAAGTATAGTAAGCATTGTTTCTGTTTAAATGTCCAAAGTCCCCTTTATTTAACTCCGATTTCATTGGTGGACATGAGCAAGAGGAAGGCATGTGACATACGTCAGTTTTTTGGCAGCCAAAAAAGAATAGTAAGTTGAGAGTACTAAGTTCGAGATGGCAATACTATAAATATTCAGTGTGTGCATGGCACCAGTTGTTATAAAAAGCTGTAATTTATGTGCTGTAAGGATACAACGAAAGAACAAGATGGCAGGGAGACTGATAGTTCAGAGGTGGAGGTGAGTGAGAAAGGATGCTACACTTAATGGTGTTTGCCGTCCTGCCAGTTTGGTGGGCATATTACTACATACACAGAAATGATACGCAACAACCATAGCCTATTGTTCTCAGCTAACACACTCATGCATTAATAAAGTGTTTTGCTTGCGCGCGCCCCTCCATTAAATTGTCTAGGATCCCGGGCTCGCTCTGGAGAAAATAAATAAAGCTGCCCCCACCCCTTGATTGTCTTTTTATAATTCGCACTCTGAAGCACAACAGACAGTTGTCATCGTGGTGCCCCCCCCCACAAAACCAAAAAACAAATGAAATGACATGGAGTTTAGTTTCAGTTTTATTTCTCCATTTATCAAAGTATTCGGTTGTCAAAACATTCTTAAATGGGCTGGCCAGGTAGATCGACAGCAGGGGCCGTCCATACTGGACTCTCATCCTTTTCTGTCGTGACCTGGCCTGGGTTTTCCTAATGTGCTTAAAATGGGCTATCCAGTTGAAGGTACTGTGGAGGCCGTCTACATTTGATTCTCCTTTTCTGTCAGGCTGAAAGAGAGTGACCTGACAGTTGCTGCTTTTAGCAGAGTCGGTCTCTAGCCTCTTAATTTTTTCTGACATGTTTTGGGGTCACATGTCAAAGGTCATTGGACCTCACACTGTCTGATCTCAGTGTCTGTCTGGTGCCAGGTGAAAAGAAACACACAGGGATCGGTGCTGGTGGAAGCCCCTCCCGTCTCTAGTGTCCTCCCACCCATCAAACCCAGTCCGCCTGCCGTCACTGTTCAGATCCAGATTCCGATTTAAACTAGGATTGGAATTGAATCTGAATCTAAACAGTGACGGCAAGTGGCCTAGGTTTGATGCTGGGTTGGACACTGGCGATGGGCAGGGTTTCAGTGTTGTTGCTGAGCGACCGTGTTCTCTGCGAGCTCCTCTCTCTTTGGATGGAAAAGAAGAGGTAGAAGGCGAGGCTCTCCAGGTGGGGCTTTTCTAGGCTACACAGACACATGGAAAGAGGGTGAAGGGGGACTCTCTTCTGGGGAAGACCGTGGACAGTGGAGGCGTCCTGCTGACACATGTGGCTGGTCAGAGACACAGCTTCTCCATTGTCTAAAAAATAGCTCTGTCGATCAGTCTCCTCCATCATAGACTGCTCTCTGAAAGTAGAGCGGCAGCTGTTGGCAACTGGGTGTGGAACAGACGATGAATGGCGCCACAAGGCCAAATCTATTATCTTAATATCGAAAGAGCAGGCCGTCTGCTGCAGGAAACTGAGAGCTGAGAGGGGAGATGAGAAAATATGACGTTAGAAGCTTTGTCATGCTTGTGCACCAATACATCAAAACCTTAGGGTTGGAGTTTTGAGCATGGCCTTTGCTATACCTTGCACCTTTACTACTTATATTATGGTAGAAAAACAACAATGAACATGAGAAATCAAACAACAAGAATGATAAACCTACCAAACTCATTATGCTCCTCTTGCCTGTCTTTATTTCCTCCTGTAGCTAGGCTAATATTAGAGGCTAGAAAAAACTTGATCAATTCCGCTATTATTCCTTTCCTGTTGCTGCTCTCAGTGGTTTCAGTTTCGATCCTTTTTTCCCCCCATTGAGCGGTCTGGAGGGGTGCACTTTGTTGGGCCAGATTGGGGTAGTTGTTCTGTTGGCATGAAGGTGTCTGCTTTGTGGGCAAAGTCAAAGCTTCTCCACTGTCCAAAGAAGAGCTCAGCTGGTCAGTCTGCTTTCTCTGAAAAGAAAGGCCATTTTGAGTGTAAATCGAATTTAAAAAAAAGTGTATTCATATTAGTATTAATATTAAGAATAATAAAACATATTTAGATTCGTTTATTAAACAAATAATATAAATTAATATACATATAAAATTAACATACCAAACGTGGAGGACATAGCTTGTATTAGGACGAGTCACTGGATAGTACAGTGAACGTCAGTGAACAACTGGAGCGATGCACTAGAGCAATGCACTTACTGTGGGGAAATAACAAGGGGCGAACACAGTTTGTAGAAGGGTATGACAATCAGAACACGAGCCAATGAGATCTTGTTTCATCTACTATGTGGGCAGTGCAACTAAAAAGCCAAGGAGTTGTGAAATGGAAAAGGAATCAGACGTCTAAAAGCAATGCACTTTTAAATGTTAATGAAATATAGAATTAATCTATTTAAAAATATGTATTCATAAATCACGTTGTTAATAGTTTCGTAAATTCTAATTAAAAATAATATTTTTAAACATTACTTTATAAACTTAATAAACACTTTTAAAAACTATAAGCTTTTTTAATGTGTCTTTTAAAAATCGAATTAATAATAAGGGAAGGAACCACTCTTACTGTTTACACTCTATATCTCTCCTCCATACTAACATATAGGCAAGCGTTGGAGATCTTTTTTTCTAAAGGCAGGAGAAATAGGTATCCATACAGGGAATGCCAACTGTGCCAATGTGGATTCTCCCATCACAACGCCGCATGCCGCACGACGCACTACCACAATTAAACCTGTGGGAATCACTGGCATCCATTCATTCAACATTTTCGTTTAAATTATAATGTGCAATGCTAGAACAATGAAAAAACAGTCATAGTAGACTTCTACTTTAATGTAGTCAGACATTATGGTACAGTAGAAAGAAGACTAGCATAAGGTACCAGTAAAAAGGTTGGACACACTTTTCCATGTGTCCAAACTTTTGACTGGTACTGCAGGCCTATATCTGCAAAAAATATAAATATATAGCCTGATATACAGTGCATCCGGAAAGTATTCATACCCCTTTACTTTTTCCACATTTTATTATGTTACAGCCTAATTCCAAAATGGATTAAATAAAAAAAATTCCTCAACATTCTACACACAATACCGCATAATGACAAAGTGAAAAAAGTTTTTTTGAATTTTTTGCAAATGTATTAAAAATAAAAAAATAAAATATCACATGTACGTAAGTATTCACACCCTTTACTCAATACTTTGTTGAAGCACCTTTGGCAGCAATTACAGCCTCAAGTCTTCTTGAGTATGATGCTACAAGCTTGCCACACCTATTTTGGGGCAGTTTCTCCAAATCTTCTTTGCAGATCGTCTCAAGCTCCATCAGGTTGGATGGGGAGCGTCGGTGCGCAGCCATTTTCACATCTCTCCAAAGATGTTCAATCGGGTTCAAGTCTGGGCTCTGGCTGGGCCACTCAGGGACATTCACAGACTTGTCCCGAAGACACTCCTTTGTTATCTTGGCTGTGTTCTTAGGGTCGTTGTCCTGTTGGAAGGTCAACCTTCGCCCCAGTCTGAGGTCCAGAACGCTCTGGAGCAGGTTTTCATCAAGGATCTCTCTGTACATTGCTGCATTCATCTTTCTCTTGATCCTGACTAGTCTCCCAGTTCCTGCCGCTGCATGTGTACGCTCCACCCACACAGCATGATGCTGCCACCACCATGCTTCACTGTAGGGATGGTATTGGCCAGGTGATGAGCAGTGCCTGGTTTCCTCCAGACATGACGCTTGTCATTCAGGCCAAAGAGTTCAATCTTGGTTTCATCAGACCAGAGAATTTTGTTTCTCATGGTCTGAGAGTCATTTAGGTGCCTTTTGGCAAACTCCATGCGAGCTGTCATGTGCCTTTTACTGAGGAGTGGATTCCGTCTGGCCACTCCACCATAAAGGCCTGATTGGTGAAGGGGTTCAGAGATATTTGTCCTTCTGGAAGGTTCTCCCATCTCCACAGAGGAACACTGGAGCTCTGTCAGAGTGACCATCGGGTTCTTGGTCACCTCCCTGACCAAGGCCCTTCTCCCCCGATTGCTCAGTTTGGCCGGGCGGCCAGCTCTAGGAAGAGTCCTGGTGGTTCCAAACATCTTCCATTTGCGAATGATGGAGACCACTGTGCTCGTTGGGACCTTCAATGCTGCAGACATTTTTTGTACCCTTCCCCAGATCTGTGTCTCGATACAATCCTGTCTCGGAGGTCTACAGACAATTCCTTGGACTTCATAACTTGGTTTGTGCTCTGACATGCACTGTCAACTGTGGGACCTTATATAAACAGGTGTGTGCCTTTCCAAATCATGTCCAATCAATTGAATTTACCACAGGTGGACTCCAATCAAGTTGTAGAAACATCTCAAGGATGATCAGTGGAAACGGGATGCACCTGAGCTCAATTTTGAGTGTCACAGCAAAGGGTGTGAATACTTATGTACATGTGATATTTTATTTTTTTATTTTTAATACATTTGCAAAAAATAAAATAGAAACTTTTTCACTTGGTCATTGTATGTAGAATGTTGAGAATTTTTTTTTTTTTATTATCCATTTTGAAATTAGGGTGTAACATAATAAAATTTGGAAAAAGTGAAGGGGTATGAATACTTTCCGGATGCACTGTATATACCAAAATTGCTCACCTTTCAAGAAGTGAAGACCCTTCTTCTGGCACATCTTCATTGAGAATTCTGTTAAACTGAGCATTCATCCTGTCTCTAATTTCAGTCAGTCCTCTCCTTATGTTTCTCTCTGACATTGTCAGCGTCTTTAAAAAGCTGCTAAAAGACACAGCCTATTTATAGACGCACTGAGATTAATAAAAATCTGGCGGAACAAATGCGAGCTATTAAAACTGGCTGCTGATTTCTTTATGCATTTCGAATTTATTTATATATTTTCTTCTGTGTCATAAACCCTAATTTATTATAAATTAATTAGGCCTATATGAAAATATTATTCACCACTTATAATTCTATTAAATCAAAAAACCTAGTAAAGTTTCAATCTCACCAGATTTTTCAGTGCGTCTTGAAATAGGCATAACTGTAAAAATCCTAATTTTAGATAAAAATATAACCCAAATAGCAATATGTTTTTATTAGTAACTAGCCTAAATAAATAAAACATTTCACTGGACTGTACCTGCCCCTCATAATAACACTGATGGACATAGGATACGATTGATTTACTGACAAAAACTATAACTCAAGCAGCAAAAATGTAATTGGACTATACCTGCCCCTCATAATACCACTGATGGAAAAAACTAAAAGAAAGATTTTCACAAATGGAACTGGAAATACCAACAAAAGAACAGAGGTCAAGCTTATAACATACTGATAACCCTGCATTTTGTTCGGCCTTAACTCCTGGCTGGTAGTTCCCACGACATGGGGGAGGGGAAAACATAATTCCAATAACGTTCATATTTATTAAGGGGGGTTGCGGGGGAAGAGGGGTGTTAAACTAAGCGTGAGAAATCTTCTCACTCACTCTAGTATTAAGAGTAGGCTACACCCTGTTACCTAACTAACCTATATGTATCCTATAGCTCAGTAAGCTACAAATTGTTATATAGTCTGCTTATCCAAACCATGACAAGTTAATAGATATTGTTTTTTTCTGTCAGACAAGTAGCTATAGAAGCAGAGCTCCATTGTAAAGAATAGGACACTAGAAGCAAAGAATGATGTGATTAACTTATTCTTTATTTATGTTCCAGGAATCCAAATGCGTTATTCACTTTGAATTGTTAGAATTCAGTGCTATGGGGCACTGCTTGTACTCATGCCCTACAAGGATCGCAGGCGCAGCGTTCATATGGTCAGGTGGGGCAGAGCCCTATACTACAAAAAGTCCCACAGAAGACCTGCTTCAGATGACCTTGATATCCGGAAGGGGAGGATTTGGCGCTGACTGGCACGTTCAATGAAGATGGTGATGTGCTGATTGGGGTGACATAAGAAGCCTATTTAATGTGTTCTGATTAAAACATATCTGGCTATAGGTGTACATTTCTCGGTCCTGCTCCAATTAGTTCAGATAGAGGGAGAGTTTTTGGTCTAACTTATTTCAGTTCATAGCAGAGATGTCCAAAACAATTTTCATGTCATTTCATGTGTTTTTGTCGTATCAAGATCCAGAGGACGTAATGTTTGCAATACAATTAAAATAACAGTTATGTAGGCCTATTCTAATAAAACTTTTAATTGTATTCAATAAACTTGGTTGGCCTATTAATGGATTAATCTATAGCAATTCAACGATTGTGACTTGATTTTACAGTAGGCGGGACTCTTAGCCTCTCTTGATATACGTTTACTGTATTACATGGTGGTGGCTCTTTCAGTATTACATCGGGTACACAGCTCTTACACATTCTTACTCATCTCCCCTACCTCTCCTTCTCCATTGTCCAGTACCAACGTCTCCTCTGCTTGGTCCAGCTCCTCTCCCTGGTCCTCTCCCTCATCCCACTAATCCTCTCCCTTGTCCAGAAATATATTTTTCATCACCTCTCCTAGTGTTGTTCTGCATCCACATTGAACAGAATCTCTCCAAAAAGTCCCCTTTTTACTGTGTCCATGTCATTAAAATAACTTTAGTATCTGGCTATGTATTTGATTGACATTTGGACTCAGATGTGGTTGGTTTACCTTACACAATTTAGAGTAAATGCGCTATTATCCACTTTTTCAATGATATGTTCATTCCAAATGCAGATGTTTAAATGTGGCTTGGAGCTGCTGTTGTTGCAGAAGTAAAGGATGTATTTACAGTAGGCTATTTCAGGTTTTGAACATTATGCTTTCATTTCTGGCACGATGTGTGAAAGCGTTTGTAAATAAGAAAAGAAAGATCCATCATTTTGGTATTGGGTAAACTTGTAGGCCTGTGCAAAGAATATTTAGCATTTTTCGCAGTTATTGATATTGCGTGAAAACAACACGGATTGTCTTAATGACATGGTCCACAAAGACGGATATTGTGATTTATAGTGTTAAGAGTTTTGAAAATGTGACTACAGATTGGAAAGAAGTATGCGATTATAAAAAACTGTAGGCCTTTACCGTGATTGTTTTTTTTTTTTTTATTATCATTAATTTGTTATTGAGCATTATGGTACTTTGGTCATTTAAATAAAATGGGTTATCTCATTTATGTGATAATGTCGTTTGAAACCACACCACTCTTTTATTCATTGTCGAAGTCATTTCCGATGCCATGGCGGCCATGCAAATCGATTCATATTGTAAGATAGGCTACTTCGATTGTGAAACAACAGGACAAAAACACAGATGATTACATACGCTTTCTGAATTTTTTGGCTTATTTTCTCAAAACTCTAAACACAAAACCACAAATACAAAAACTTCAAAACTGTTTTATCTCTTTCCAAAATGTTTTTGTATCAAATGACACACACGCCTATTCTTTCTACCCAACAACAGATGTAGGCCTACTCATTTGAACACATTTCAATGTTGTGCCTAATGTAGAGCAGGGGTTGGCAACCTGGGCCTATGAAATAGTCATCGGACATAGCATAGCTATTATTCCGAGAGAATATGCCTAGAAAAATAATGTATTTAAAATTTGCCAAGATTGCTTCAGACCTTATCATGTTTCCAGTGTGCCTGCTGAAAGGGGATTCTTTATTCAAAAAATAAATACTTCCAGATCACGGCATCTGGAGGGCAAAGTAACGAGGCTGATGCGCATGGCAAAGCGGCTCCAATGACTTTAAATTACGGGCATATTGTGTCCAAAAGGCCAAACCGCATAGGCCTATTTAAAAGGTTCTTGCCAATAAAACGTTTCCGTCTGTCGCGTCCCGCAGTTCTGAGAGACGACAGGACTAAAGGTATAAGCAAATGCAAGCTTTAATCAATGAAGTAATCAATACAAAAATAATAAAGAAGAATACGATGAAATCAAACGATAGGGCAAACACCACGCTACACTAGTCTGCTGTTCTACACACAAACCCAGTCTATCGAATTCCGCCCTATGGGAGGGGTCTGTTATCATTTTATACAGTGGTAGAATACAAGGTCATATGTCAACTGGATGGAGAGGAATCATTGGTTTAGACGATAGACCCTCCCTTGTTGGTGCGCAGGCTCAGTCCTAAGCCTCTAGGCACGTCTCTGCCATTGTTGTAGTCATATCGAATACATGCGTGCGCTGTAAGAGAGGGGGAGAGTCTACAGAGATCGTAACAATGACCATTGACAGACCTTGAACAGTTTATAACGTGTAGGATTGTCCTTTTAATACACAGCACATAATATATGTAATTAAGTGGTCTAATACACAGCATGTAATACATGTAGCTAAATGGTTAAATCTTAACACGTCCTTATAGCCAACCATTCCACTTTTGTATTTTTAAATGAAAGATCACATTGTTTTGTATCGTCTAAAGCAAATACTATGAAAATGCCATCGCATATTATTTTTTATATTCCGTGGGCAAAAGTAGGGTATGCAGATTCTAAAGTTATAGGGACAACTGTGTGACTCATGCTCTAACAAATGGACACTGTTTTGTCTAGCTGTCTCTCTTTCACTCACTCACACACGCGCGCACATGTTTTTTCAAGCCATAGTATTTGTTTAAAAAAACAAAACATTCTGAAACATTCGGGGTGGATTCGTGAAAGATCCCAGTGTAGCGTTGCCAAAATAGGTCGACAACTCCTGAGAGAACTGCATGTGTAGTGTTTTGCAAAAAGTGATTTAGAATTGAAAACGGAGTGTAAAGCAGAAATTGTGCTTGCAATTTTACAGACTTGGTTTAGGGATTTGGTACACGAGTTTCAGATTTCAGTGACTGCGTTTGAAGTTCCAATTTTAGTGTGTAAACAAGTGTGAAAAATTGTATACAGACTGTGCATAGACTGCACATTTCAAAATTGCCCAAACATGTTTCCATCACCTCTCCTTGGTGTTATTTTATACCCACAATGAACTGTATACAGACTGTAGACTGAACTGTATACAACTGTATACAGATTGCACATTTCAAAATTGCCCAAACATGTTTCCATCACCTCTCCTTGGTGTTATTTTGTACCGACAATGAACCCACAATTTTGTCCCTATTGGCTCCCCCATCCATCACTCATCATCACCCCGCCCTCTGACGGACACCAATCTGGAGGCGATCCGACTTATTCAAAAACCCTTCAGCCGGTTTCCTCCAAGAGAGCGAGCACAGCCTTGGTCAGGAAAGAGACGTGTCCTTGAGGGTTCGCTGTGTTAGTGCTCGTTCTTCTTGTGAGCTGTTTTGTGTTTTGTCCTTTGTCCTTTGTACCTGGTTGTTTGTTTCAGTTTCGCCTTGTGTTGTAGTAAGTCCAGTCTGCATGGCGTTGACATGTTGTTTGTTGTAGAGCCTCCTTTCGCCATTTACTTTTGGGTTTATCTGTACATTACAATTATTATTTTTTATCATCCTCTTTGCTCCCGTTTGGGACCTGTGCTATTCTGTTCCATCCCTGTTTATTATTATCATTTGTGTTTCCCCACCCGTGCTCGGAATGGTGTTTTTTTTTGGTGTTGATCACAGGAGCAAGGCTTACTCTTTGCATCATGTAGTTTACCCAGGTCTAGCTCAGTGTTTAGCAATGTCACCCCCTGCACTTTTTCATATATTTAGTTTTGGTTAGGCAGCTATAGGCTGTTTATTAATTTAATTTAGGCAGCGTTCGGTTCGACCCCGTGAAAGTTAAACCTGTGTGATCTCCAATAAATGATCATTGTTACATTGTCCTTGAGCCTCCCGTGTGCTTGCATTCACCCATCTCCCTCACTCCCTGGAAAGTGTGTTCCTCCCCGTACTCCCTAGGGCAGCCGTTTCCTAAAAAGGGTCGTAACACCATGTCATTTAAATGAGTAACCTGGCTATGTCTCCGATTGACATTTGGACTCGTTTATATTACACAACTTGCAGTAAATCAGCTATTTTCCACTGTTTCAATTATATGTTCATTAAAAAATGCTTATCAGATGTTTCAGTAGGCCTATTGCTTTTGAGCTGCTGTTGTTGCATAAGTACATGATTTATACCTAAGGATTTAACACTGAATGTTTCAATTATATGTTCGTTCAAAAATGCTTACATGTTTCAATATAGCTTTTGAGCTGCTGTTGTTGTAGAATGATTTATACTGTAAGGTTTTGAACATGATGCTTTCATTTCTGACACGCTGTGTGAAGTCATTTGTAAATAAGACAACAAAGATCCATCATTTTGGTATTGGGTATACTTGTATGAAAAAATATTTAAGCATTTTAGAAACATGTTAATTTACAGTATAGCCTATTGCGTGAAACATGGATAGTGTATAGTTCACAAAGATGGATGTTGTTCTTATTGTGTTTAGAGTTTTCAAAATGTGACTACACATTGGACAAAAGCATGTTAGCGATTGTAAAAAAAACTATAAAACAATGAGAGCCCGGGTATGTATTAGCTGTTTGCTGTTTTTAGTATTTAGGCCTACAGCAACCCCTGGTGGTTCTTGTGTTTAAATCCTGCAGTAACGACAATGTAGGCTACATTCTTTATTTTACTCAAGAAAATACTAAATTATGTTGATAATTTGTAGCATTTTGATCATTAAGGTTATTGTGAATGTTGAATGTCCAAAAGAGGGTTCTTTGCTGTCACATAAGCCTGGCAATAGGCCTACATTAAGACAAAACAGGTCTGTCCACCACCCTCTCTCCCTCGTTTCCACGGGCTGGAGTAAAGGAACAGTGCAACTGGGGCTGTAAACTGGGAGGGTTCGATCCTCTCTTTGTCATCCCAGGACCCTGTGAGTTGAGCAGCTCACCAAAACAATGATCAAATTCAGGAGGAAAAACGACATGTTAAATTAGACTGCATTTCATTAATTCAAAAGTTTAAATCAATGTATCTTTGAATTGTATACATGTATAAAGAGCAATGGCCACCATAAGCACATTGTTTGATTAATTTATGCACTTTTTATTTGAATATACAACATTCAAGTTTATTTATATCAATTGTTAAAATGATTCGTTGGACTGACAAGGTCTAACCAAATCAAACGCAGTTAGTGAAGTGGCCTCTTTACAGTTAGCATAAAATTGTAAGTTAATGTGATATAGAAATAGCACTTCAGCAAAAGTTGCCTTCTACTCCTTTTCAGCAGTGGCATCCCTTGAGCCTGCCTGTTCTGCAGAAAAATCTCCAGCGCATGACAATGGATCCATCATCTTTGCACTTGCTTGATACACATCTTTGTAGGACCTGATAGGTCTGACAGAGACGTGCGCAGAGTTAGATGAAGCCCGATTAAATATGTCCTCAACATTAGCTACTTAACGCCATCTTAGTTAGCTAGGATACATACGCTATAGTTCGCTATCCTAGTTAGCTAGCTACTCAGCTAGCTAGTCACGGTAATGCACAAACAACATACAGCAGGCACTTCTCATCGATGCGTTCATTGCTTTGGTCTGGCTTTACTCTTCACTGATTGGTTGTAACTTACAGAAACTATTAACTTACTGGCTATGCAAAACCGAGGGAAGGGCTCATTACCCTGCTTGAAAACGCCGTAAATAACGGCGTCTTTGACAGGTTTTAACACGCGTAAAAAGCGGCGTTTTAGATTTCCACGCGCAATAAAAGCGGCGTTTTAATGTACCTCACAAGAACGCCGTAAAAAACGGCGTTTATTTTGCACTTATTACGCCGTAAAAAACGCCGCCCTACTATTGAGCGGCGTTAAAACCGCCGTTCTACACTTTGAACGCCGTTAAATGCGGCGTTTTGACCGACATAACACGTTTGATTAGTGACGATTTATGGCCCTTTCGGCTTGCCATATCACGGTGCGATTGCCAAAATACTATTTCATTATTGAGGTCAGAAAGGGTTTCAGACAATTGCTTATTTTTACGCTTGTTGTATTTGAGCTGGTTACTTTTTGTCACAATTAAGACTTTCAAATTTAAGACACAACTCAACACGAACGCTTAGCAAATCACCATGTTTTTCTGCCTCGAGTTTCTCCGCTGAAAGTTCCATCACCCGAGTCTCTAATGTACCTATTTTTTCCTCTCGGCGTTTGAGTCTTTTGTTGTCTTTTCCCTCGCTTACATTTTGTTCCAAGCGATGATCTAATTTGGCTTGGAGACCTTTAATTTTTTGCGCTGACATCCTCTCCGCCTCGCGCTTCTCATTCAGTGCGGCTGTCAATTCGGATATTCTTGTTTCCAATTCGTGGCTCTGTGTGATTGATTAACAACAATTTACCTCAGTGTTAAGGCCCGATATTATTATACAACCGGTATCGCTAATACTTCCCTCGCCCTCATCTCTTGAAACTATAAGTACATTTTGGTGTTCTCTTAGCTTTCATATTAAACACTTTCCTCAGAAAGGTGAACTTCTCATCCGGCTGTATAATTGTTGATGAGTTAAGTTTAATTAGTCGACCCCCACATCTTTTTAAGTCATCTTTGCTATAATAATTTTTGTTAATGCCATTAAAATTAAATTCAAGAATATCAATTACAGCCTGTGGGATAGAAGCCGCCTCACCACCATCATGTTTACAATAAGAATATACTTCAAGGATTACTCCATTAAATAAATAAATACATATGACAAATGACATATGATTCGAGATCACGAGAAAACAAAGTTTTTATTAACTCGTTATCACGGGAAAACGGACATTGTTAACTCGAGATCTCGAGGAAACAACATTAAATTAACTCGTTTTCACGGGAAAACGAACAACAAATTAAATTATCTCGTTATCACGGGAAAACAGAGTAAATAATATATATGAACGTATGGCAGTTCAGGGCTTCCGTAGTTTTGTACGTTTGGTTTTACATTTTTATTTGTGGTCTTAAGGTGACATCTAGTGGACAAAGCTTGGAAACATAGCTATGTTGTATTTTCTAATAGGATCTTGCGATGACAAATTTGAATATCCCAGAGATCCCCGCGACATATAACTACCATTTTGAAACCATGAATGTGATCACTGTACTCAATGACATTCGCTCCGTTCAACTGATACAACAATGCTGGTGAAGTTCATACATCGTGTGCTTTCCACGATGTCCTTTATGACTAATGTTTGCTTACGCCATTATCTGTCAATTCTCGCGCGTATAACTGTGAAGACTAGACCAGACCATACCATACCATACTATACAAAACGGGAGATTCTCGCAAAATGTATATGTTTGGATTTTCCCCAAATGCACGTAACATGTTTCCAAACATCCTCGGCTCCACTTTGAGACCCGCGAAATCGATTTGCCCTGAACTTTGACCTCTCTACGCCTTTTACAATGGCTTATCATTTTTGGCGTGCAGGACATTGTGAAAATCCCATAGGTTCCAATGGTATTTTCGAAAACAGTCTTGTCATTTTCTACCTCAAATATCGAAAAGTGTATATCTTCAGACTTTGATGAAACTTTTATTGTGTATACCAGAGTCTTTGAATTGTATCTTAAAATGACTGAAATCGAGTTGCCTCAAGTCAAGGAACGTAATCATAACACCGCTTTCCTGATAGGACATTGAGTTTATACATTTGCATAATATTCCAGCAAGCATGAAATATAAAAAATATGTGGCAACAGTGACCTTGAACACTGTCATCATTAATCACTACCTCTCCGATCGTTCACACGTGTTTATGGTTGAGCTCATACAATCCACAGTGATTGAGCGGGAACCATTATAAGAATGCTGTGGCAGCTAATCCCGGTGATAGACTAGTATTGTCAAAGAAAAATGCGTTAACAGTACTTAGTGAAGCGCTATAGCCGTCATTATAATAAAATGAGAGAACGCTACTAGTACTTGTGTAAAAAGCGCAAATAATCAAAATTGTGCATGCATGACAGCACGTCGTATCTTGCGCTAACACCACATAGTAGCACACCACTCCATACAAAAGGGCAAATCTCGCAAAATGTATATCTTTGGATTTGCCCCCAAAATGACATGGTAGTTTTTACTGTGCATACCAGAGGCTTTGAGTTGTATTTTGAAATGGCTGAAATCGAGTTGCACTTATATTCAGGCATGTAAATGAAGCTAACAAAACTCATAAGCTATTTTACAAAAAACTTGCCGTTTACCAATCATTGTACAAAATTAATCAGTTGAAGGCACAAGTATTCACAAGAATACATGGTTTGTTTTACATCACATTAGTTTATCGCCTAGTTATATTAAAATGAACTAGGTGATAGCAGTCGGTGCCGTTTTGTGATTTCGAATGTAAGCTTTGCTCTAGTCCTGAACAGGCTCAACCAACATTCTATTAAATGTATTCCTTATGGGTTCGCGCTAGCATTCTGCGGCACGCAGAACCAACTGTCTTTTCTGCGTTCGGGGTAAAAATACTGCGTTCTGTTGTCCACCCTACCCCTAATTATGGTTATATTTTCTTTATGCTAACAAAATTAGCAATGCCAATACTGCCTAGCCGCGACGTAATTAAACAATGTGCTTTTGGATTTGTTTTGTCATGTATGGCAGCCCATAAGGGACTTTATTCAAATGAAAATGTAAACTTGAAAATGCAAATGCAATTCAACAATAGCATTATCACTTTCCACATTTGTATGTTATTTGAGAGAAAATGTAAATGAAAATGCAATAATACCATTTGCATTTGCATTTTCAAATGCTTCAATGGGCATTCTGTGTCAATATTAAAATTCAACTGCAAAAGCTGTTTTGACATTACATTTTTAAAGTCCTACCCCGCCATACTGCGGACAATATTCAAATGTTAATTCAAACTTGAAAATTAAAATGCAATATTAAAAATGTATCCTCATTCTCCATTCGTGCAAGCATTATTTATGTCACAATTAAAATTAAAGTGCAGTTGTCAAACAATTGGAAAATGAAAAGGAAATCGCATTTGCCATTGCATTTTCAAACACTTCATCTTCAGTACTACGCTGTGGAGTGGACAAAATGCTAATGCTATACGCGAATCAGCGCTAGGAGTCGATTGCATTTGCATTTTCAAGTCACCACGCACTCTTTGGGACAGAACATGAACATTCAAATGCAATCCGTCAGTCCTCTCATCAAGGCGGGTCTTTTTTTACGATGTCACTTCCTCGTTTAGTGACTTGCTTCATTACTCTTTCACCAACTCGTTGTTGGAGCTGCTATTTCGCAAGTCCATAGTCATATTTTTGTGCTGCAAGTTCTATGTTTTTGCATTTATTAAAATCCCTCTATAATTATTCACAATGACGGTGCTGAAACGAAGAGAAGCCGGACAGTCATATAGCTGAACGCTTGCTGTGTGTGGGCTAATAGATTGGGCATTATTTTCAACTTTCACGTGCATGTTTACACTATTAATTATCAGAATCATACTGAATAAATGAACTTATAGCACAATATGAGATATGGGTGATAATATGAAGGCAGGATTGTACCACTTTAGATTGGACAAAGCTATTTAATTAGAAGGTGCATTATAAACGCTGCAAATTTCTTCTGTAAAAGGTTTTAATGTTTTCATAAACGTTCACACCTATATATTTAATAATGTTGTATTATAAATATGTGCCCATAGGTAGTTTTGCGCTTGTTTTGGGCAATTTTATTAAGGTGAGGTTGTTCATTTGTCTTTCAAGAGTTAGCCACATGGAGTGTTCATCTCTGCGGCAATGGCATAGGCTTGGCTGGTGCGGGAGACACGTCCACGTCGGTGCCAGAAATGGAGTAGACCTAAGGCCTACTCTGCAATACATACTTTCTCTGTTCTGTCGCGAACATCTGTTAATGGCAAAATTAGGTTGTCAAATAGCCAAAGTGGTTATCTCCCGGCGCACCGGATACACCGCTAGCTACAGCTTGCACTATTCTAAGTGACAGAAGGAGGAAGTGAGGTCCAAACTTAAGACCCGCCTTGATGAGAGGACTGACGGATTGCATTTGAATGTTCATGTTCTGTCCCAAAGAGTGCGTGGTGACTTGAAAATGCAAATGCAATCGACTCCTAGCGCTGATTCGCGTATAGCATTAGCATTTTGTCCACTCCACAGCGTAGTACTGAAGATGAAGTGTTTGAAAATGCAATGGCAAATGCGATTTCCTTTTCATTTTCATATTGTTTGACAACTGCCTTTTAATTTTAATTGTGACATGAATAATGCTTGCACAAATGGAAAATGAGAATACATTTTTAATATTGCATTTAAATTTTCAAGTTTGAATTAACATTTGAATATTGTCCGCAGTATGGCGGGGTAGGACCTTGAAAATGTAATGTCAAACAGCTTTTGCATTTGAATTTTAATATTGACACAGAATGCCCATTGGAGCCTTTGAAAATGCAAATGAAAATGGGATGATTGCATTTTCACTTACATTTTGTCTCAAATAACACATACGAATGTGGAAAGTGATAATGCTATTGTGGAATTGCATTTGCATTTTCAAGTTTACATTTTCATTTGAATAAAGTCTCTTATGGGCTTCCATAGTCATGAGACCAATTTATGAATGGTTATGTGGTTGCATTGAAAATGGCAGACGCTGAATTCAGTCTATGGAGTTGGGGCCCAGTTGGGGCTGTACCGCGGGCAGCCCATATAGGGCCCACGAGTTTTTGTTCGTTGGCAAATGGTTGGCCCCTCAGTGCTGGCCCTGCATGGGCAGCCCTCACTCAGCCCTCACTAAGTGTGGGCTGCCCACAGTGAGCTCTCAAAAAGCCCACATTTTTTGGGGGCTGCCCCTACTTCGTGACAGTTTGTCTTTGAGCTGTACGTAGCTTACTGGTTCAAAATCAATGTATAAATGTCATATCATATCTCGGCCCCAACATTTATGACCAAAAAGCGACAGTATGAGTTGTAATTTGCTGGCTACAGTAAAAGTAGGCTATTATATCTGGAATTGATTAACTGTTGACAATTGTATTTATATAGAATAATATGATTGATTTATTTTTAGCTTTTTCCTCAGGCTGTTGTTTAAGTTTGAATGCATCATAATACTTTAACTCAATGCAATGTAGGACTACTGAAACTAATGTACTGAATATGTAACACAAAAATTAGGCCTACATTTATTATTTTGGCCGGTCAAAAATATGATTGCTCGGTGGATTTTTTCATCTACCAGTCCACTTGGCCGGTGAGTCAAAAACTGAATTTCGGACACTGGTTAAGATAATATTTTATATTTAATTACCGTCAGCACCAGACATATTGCAACTAGAGACCGCTTACTGAATGCAAAACATCTGGGTTTGCTTGATGTCCAACTAATAATAATATAAACAGTGAATACTATTTGAACATTTCAGCAACTTAAATGAAGTAGCAATCTACATCATTAACATCCGTTTTACATTCTAAATATTGTTTTGTTTAGAAAGATCAATAAAGATAGTGGATAGTTGATGGATGGTGTCAAAGTGACACATCTAGGGCCAGCAGCATGCTGGAGGCCTCCTTCACAGGCTCCTCCTCTGGTCCACACACACCCTCGTGGGCCCTCAGCTCCAGCACCTGGTCAAAGAGTCAACGGGAAAACGTCATTATGCGAGTAAGAGGCTGTTCACATGCTCCTGTTTAATGTAATACTAAGATTCAGGGTGAGTGTGTGTGGTGAAGTCAATAAACAGTATGTCTACATGTAGATGATGAGGGACTTGAGACGCATACCTGTTTAATTTCCTTAGTGACATCTAACAGAACAAAAGGCAAATCCTTATTGAACATTCAAACAGCATTAACTAGTAAAGAATAACTAAGATACTTGATTAATAAGCTACTAAATAAATTTATACTGCTATTATATCCTGTTAAAAGTTAAAGGTATTGCTTGTCTAACCTGTCCAAGGTGATACTGGCAATGTAAAGGGTCCATCTACAGACACACCCTCCGTCAGCTCAGCCAACCACAGGAGCTCACCAGGGTTGTCCACGGAAACCCCCTCTGGCTCATCCACTGACATCTCAAGCCCTGAATGGTAAATACAAATATTAAAGGGTTTTTTACCAAAATATGAAATATAGGCACCAAATCTCACTAAATAACATTAAGAGTCTTTTCCCGAGGCCAACGTAGCGTTGTCTTGGCTGTATGCTTTAGGTTGTTGGCATGCCAATTGGTCAGTCTGAGGTTTTGTGCACTCCAGAGGAAATGTTTTCTAAAACTGAGCTTCCTTTTTTACTAACCCATCAACGACTCTTCCTCCTCCTGATTAGACCACCTCCACATCTTGGCTGTAGTCGTGGCCATGGATATCGCATAGTCGGACACAGAATAGGATGCTAGGCTGTCGTCAGCACTGGTGATGCGAAGCTTCTGATTCAGCCCAGCCCTGTCATAGATATAGGCCTCTTGGTAACATTCCGTGGCTGGAGAGAGAAATTGAAAGAAGCAGACAGTATTGCTTACAGATCAATGCACTATTTCAACCAACAAACCAAGCAACAGTAATCGAAGTGGGAAACAGGGAGCCGATCCCAAACCGGTCTCTTGTTGATGGAGGCCATTCAGGACAGTTCTGGTGTTCATGTGGAGCCGGTGGCTGTTGCTCAGGTGCTTCATGATGTGTTTGGAGTGCAGTGCCGAGGGGCTGTAGTATGTCAGCTTCGACAGACACAAAGAGCCGACCGCCAAGATTTTACACCTCCGGCCCTGAAGACACAACAGGATAGCAGAGACCTATAGTCAAGTTCCAGAGTCCCCAAGCTCCACATGCGTTCCTCAGTCCACAGTATGATCAACATAAGTGAAGGTGCTCACCTGAAAGGTAAAGCGATCAATATTGGTCCAGGAAAAGTTGTACTGCAGAGTTCTCCTTCCTTCCACTTCCTTAAGCGAAAGCAAATCATAAAAAGTATGGACAAACATATGCACATTTACAGTAAGTATACACACATACATGTTCATGTGGCAAACTTTCAGGGATTAATGCATCTATCCTCCTAGACAAACCTGATAAACACTGACTCCTTGTAGTGCCAGTCCAAGGAGCACAGAAGCATTTCGTTCTTTTTTGTGCTGCTTAAAGAAACACCAACAAAATCAGTTTTTGGACTAATAATACCAATATAAATAAGCATGTAAAGCCTGTATCTTTTTGTAAAGCAACAGAAGTTAACTTATTTATTTTTACTATTTAGAACTAGTGACTTGAGAATTTGCCTTGAGGCAGAGTGGTTGTCCAAGCCACTGCCATCCTCAATTCATAATGAACGTACTGCAGGAAAAGCTCAGGTCTTCCTCATTCTGTCCCCCTTTTATAGTTTCCCTCTTATCCATCCATCCTACTTTCACTGCCAATTGTACTGTAGCGTGTACTGTAACATGGAATTCACTCTGATCTTTAAGTCAAAACGTCGATGTCTTACAACTTACAGCCGACAAACATTAATGCCCTAGTTGGATTTAGCGTCAGTACATGAATACAGGATGTGTGCAAAATCACTGATGCTGCTGGGAAAGGTGTGTTTTAATGTCAAAGAAAATGCCCTTTCTACTTTTTTTTGAAGTCATCCAATCGGTTCCAGAATAGATGTATGCAATTTTAAAAAATTGCAAATTGGAATACAATTATCCCTGTCGTAATTCTAAATATTGTTTTTCAGTGGATGCACTTTCCATGCTAACCTTGATTTTAATGAGACATTGGCCCTGAGCTTTGAAAGCAGCCCTCTAACCTGTTTCAGCCTGTAGAAGGTGATGGAGGCATCCTGAAGAGCACTAGCTTCGGTTATGAAGTGGAGGACAGCTTGGTTTGATGGCACGCCTCTCAGTTCACTGTGCATTTCTCGGGTGTGGAGGCACAGGTAATGTCGCCCTCGTCGATTTATGATCTTAGGAATCAGGTGCAAACCGTTACAAACGAGCACGTCAACATTTCATTTTTTCAGTTCTGTGTCTTAACTATAAGGAATGACAAGTGTACAAAACACGCGCACTTGCTTACCCACTTTGGGAAGTAATCTTCAGGCAAAAAGTATTGCCTGTGTCTCTCCTTCCCTCCCTTTTCCTCATCTTTCTGCCCATCCTCTTCAATCATATCCATGTGCTCTTGGTCTCCCATTTCAACCTGCAGTGCATGCGCTGCCAGTTGGAAGAATACAGCCTCTTGGTCGAAGCACTGGGACTGCAACATCTTCTGTCTCAGGTCTGCGTAGTAGAGGTTCAACACTTTGCTGTCCCTACTGTACCCAGTCAGCAGAATGAGATAGAAAGTGTAGTACATTGTAATAGCATAACCTGATAGTTGTTTTGACTATGTTGTTAAACTGTTTGTCTCGGGGGAAAGGACAGGTGTTGCCTGCTATGTACTTTCATAATAACACGTCTATAATAGAACAGTATATTACCTATATCCTGTTCAAACTGTTTGTCAAACTGTCATGAAGATGAAGCAGATGACGGGGCATCTTTCAGAAGGTGTAAAATGACTTACGGGATTAGGCAGCCATTTTCCACGTAGTATTGGACCCTCAGATAGAGGAAAGCTGGTCCCTTTAAATCAAGAAACTCTATATGATCCTCAGTTGAAAATGTAGGTCCCTCTGTCTGCTTGACCATACTGACCACTATTCCGACTTCCCACACATTAGTGTAGGAAGTGTATATACTATACACTATAGCTACCATATTAACCTTACTGTTTCTGCTGCTGTGGTTAATGTCTCCAAAGCTTAAAACTCCAGACTCCATACTGGTGACGATCTGGTTACATACATAACTATCACCCAATCTCCATGAGATACTTTAGTCACTGGTATGTTCAATTACATACATTCTTTTGTCTTGTGATACAGTTTTAGATCTACCATGAATACCCAGATGTGACCTTTACCAGTGATTTATCTGGTTATCATTTTGAACAAAGAGTGCCCCATTGCTGTATGTCAGTTTACAAGCTCTCCTGCACATTCTCCACTATTTCTATTTATTCACTATATGCTTCAGGGATGGTTGGTATTGAATGTACCTCAGGTAGCCTCAGAGCTTGGTCAGATCTCATTTACATAATTTCAATCTATCATGAAAAAATAAATCTAGTTGAGGATAGCCTTAATCTACCACATCTGTGACCACCAAAGCCACTGTGTCCAGCACTTTGCCTACGTATCTCCAACCTTTTCATATCGCTCATATTGGGTCAAATGCTCATAATGGAACCAGGATCAATTTGTAGAACAACATCAGGTACAAACACATTCATTTTAACCAAGTTGCACTTTACAGAGTTCGGTAGAAAAACAGGGAGAGAGGACTCACCTTGAATGACTTTCTCTTCCATTTCTTACCAAAGTACTTTGTCAGTTTCTGTTCCAAGTCAAGAAACAAATATTCATGGTCTGTGGAAAAGAACAAACTTAAATCCCAAAAGAAAGACGTAACATCATTTTTGAAATATAATTCTTTTCAACACAAAATGGAATCTTAAAACAAATTCTGTAAAGAAATTACAACTCCTCACTTCCTATAATCAAACTATTGTTGAATTATATTGCAGTATCCCAATAGAACCAGCTCAGGACATTTTAAAGGGTTTTGCAGGGAGTAGACACTATGCAACATTGACCACTAGAGTTGTTTGACGCTCTGGAGGTCGTTTAGTTGTCAGCTATTGTTGATAGACTCTGGTCTATTGTACCTTTGATAACTTTCATTGTCAGTGTTGTATTTGCAACTTTTATGTAACTTAAATCAGGTGAATTTAAAATAAGACAAAAATACCAACTCAACTAAATATATTTCAAGACATTACCTACAGAGAAACCCTGTATCTATTGTAGTTTTGCAGGAACAATTTATGTTCTATGTATTATAGAACCAAACATATTTTTGTCTTTGCTTTTGAGAACATTTAAATGCTTACAATAGGTTTAATTGGGGTCTGAAGTATAATGCCGAGGGTGGCAACCGGTTGCAATGTTGTAAACTGCAACTCTTGTCATAGCATGGCCTCCCACGCTCTTGATGCCAACAGTGTGCCTCCCTTTTAACATTCCAAACTAAATGAACTCCAAACAACACATATCCCTACAAAAGCCACAGCCACACACAAATCTAACACTAGTACTCTATCTCATGACATAAAAAAACACAATATCAAATATTCTCAACCATGGCTCCAGTGCAGCTGGACTACAACCTACCACAGAGCACGCTCAGGCCAAAGAGGTGAAGCTCCGTGACACCCAGTAGATCTGAAAGCTGACAGAAAACCTCCTGGCCCCTTGCATTCACCTGCACACAAAGAAAACAAAAAAACAGCTAACATAGTGAAAACACAATTCTTTATAAACACATAGCACACCATTATAAGATTGTCACGTAGCTAAGCAATTACCTATCAAATGCACACGGATAGACTAAATGTAAATGTATTGACCTTAAATATAACAAAAATAAACTCCCTTACAGTACCTCCACCATTAAGTCCAGTTGCTCTCTGTTGGGCAGAAGGACACACACTTCTCGTTCTTGAATGTAGCTCTTCATGATGCTACAGACGTCTTTGGACTGGTTTTTTAAGCTCAGGGCCCTTCCTTTTGGACTCTTGGTCTTCCAATCAGATGGCCTTCCTTAAATAGCCCTGAAGTTCTCCTCCCATCATGTGCCCATAACAAAGACGTTCCTTCCTTCCTCACTCTACCAAGTTGCATATATATTTACTCTCATAAAAAATATATCTTACAGTCGTACTTACCTACCACAAATTAATGTATTATTAGCATATTCACAAGCAGGATGGTGGGCGTTAAATGTTCATACCCTTTGAAGATTTCAATGTAGATCTGACTAGGCATTTCTTTGAGACACTTTTTCTGCCAACAGCTGAGTGACGTAATTAAATAGTAACATTAATGTTCAGTATGTACTTCATCTGACAAATAAATACTAGTACCTCAACAATTTACTTTTTCTAACAGTATTTTAAAAAGCATTGAATAGCTTATATGTATTTACAGGTCATACAATAGGCCCTATACTTCAAAGAATACTACTTTAGAAAAGTACAAATATTTTTTGAGCTGGGTTAGAACTTCCCAAAAAAAACCCACCATTGTTAATCTATCATTAATTTATTTAAAAACAAAACAGGCCAAAAACTGCATTACAACTGTGCTTGGACATTGCTATGGAAGCAGAAACGTAGAAAGAGTGACATTTATTTTTTATAGTAGCTGGTGACTCTCCTTGTTTAACTGAATATGTAAGAAAATAATAATTTTTTTCCTCTAAGCTATAGTAAGTCGTTGTATGGCCTTACTTCATTAGCCTGTGAAACATGCACAAAATAAAAATAATAACACAGCAAGAACACTACAGTGCATTAAAAAGGCATCCTGTGCAAAAGGATACACAGTTACATGTTACCGTTCTTATGCTCCCAAGCAGTTTACATTGTTTGAGCACTCGAACATGTTTAACCTAAATGAAAACACTACAATTTCACATTGACTACCTGGGAAAGATGATATACATTCAAGAGTTAAACAAAGTATTTTTTTCTACAGACAACAATCCTACCCTTCAAAGAAAGTATTTACACACATCTGTAATTAACACGTCTCAGCTGAATCAGAAATCACATTTAAGTGCCGATGAGATTGATGGCAACCAGTGGATACAGTGCATATACCTTCGTTTTGGCTGGGGAATGCCACAGGTGTGCATTTTGGTACATTATGGATTCAGGTTTAGTATTGCTTTTCTTTACAATGTTTTAATGTAGAAACAGAGTCACCCCAAATAATTACAGTAGTTTAATTGAGTGATTGTATGTTTTGATAGTATGCACATAAGACTCTCATTGAACATACTTTTCTGTTCTTCAACATCCTGTGGCAGTCATTCTGTGTGTCTGGAAAGAAGTAGTAACAAACACACATTTCTTTCCTTTTCCTTGATATGGGTGTTTTTGTCATCTTGAGATCACATTCGGAATATCTGTCATTTCAGCTGTCACGTGACACCTTCAAACTACTCCTAACAGGACAACCACCGAGTCAGTTTCTCTTACTCCGCTCTGTGTACCACAATGAGAAGAGCAGGCTTAGAATATTCAGTAAAGCTAATGTGAAACATTAGTAATGCCTTTTTGACAACGGTACTTCAATTCAATAAATTATGTGCAATATTGCAAAAATGGTCAGAAATAAGTCAAAGTAGACCATTTAAAAACAGCATTAGAGCCAATTCATCATGTTCTTTGAGTCAAGAATTGTTGTAATAAAGGAAGCAAGTTTGGTATTGTCCCATTAATTTAACCTCTTCATATTCACTATGTTGTCAGTACTTCAATGCTAAACATTGTAAATGTCTTAAAATATGGAAAATGTAGCTTAAGAGATTTAATTTGTAGGTCTGCATTAGAACAAACTGAACAAATTATCCGATAAAATGTATGTGTACATTTTTAAAAGACTTATAATTTCAAAATGTAATCTTTCTCTTAACAGCTTAATGACACATTATAACCACTGTGCATAAACACATTGTGGGAAATTATGTCATGAATCAACATACTTTTTTTTTTTGCATTATATTAAACTGGATTTTCACAGATTTTAAAACATTCAGTAAAACACTGTCCTACTTTTGTAAATGTACATTTCATTAGGCTTGCAACCATTTAGTAAAATATTTCAATATACAAATTAGACCAATGAGCCAATTTCAGATTATTTTCCAATACGTATTGAAAGCATGTATTTTTTGGACTCATGAAGTACTATGATTGATGTAATAATATATTCCATTTACCCTTCGGTTATTTCCACATTAAGCCTTTTACAATTTCCTTTTCATTCATGACTTCACACGATAATTCCATTTTCCTCAGATACCATAACACAACCTTTTTTTTTTCATTTTCATCTTACGTTTGCACATGGACAACACCTACAATTAAAGACTACGAAAACAAAAAGTTAAACCCTGTATTTGTATAGACAAGTTAATGTGTAATAAACATATAATTTAACTGCTTACTTTAACACATTAAGTATTAAACTTCCTTTTCAAGCAAGTACAGAGGGGTCAAGCCTTAACTATAAGTATCAATGCCAGGTTTGGTGTAATACTCATGGAACGTAAAGTTCTGCTGATGAAATATTACAGCCAGTGTATCCTTAAATGGAACAATTAATAAAAAGATCATTGAAGTCTGATCAATTGTTTTAAGAAAAAAAGTTATCAATTAAACAGTAGAAGGGAAAGAAATATCCTGTTATCTCAATATTTATGTAGCTCTATGACGCTAGGGACAGCACCATTCTAACCTCTCTCCAACTAGTCGTCAACTTCTAAATGACCCCCATTTATATGTCTATCTAACGAAACACATGTTCAGTGGATATGTACCATGTGCTATAATCCTATCGTCATCTGCTTATTACAACTGCAGGTGCAAACTATTTGGGGCACTCCAAACTCTAAATGGGGATAACTTGACAATCAAGTTTCCCTACAAAATATATTCTACAGCACAACATCAGTATGAAGTACAAACCTACCCTAACATGCCATAGTTCATTCTAAATTCATACCCCGATCCAGACTGACACAGCTGACAGGCTTTCTGGGCTGATCCATTTCAATTCTCAGGTAAATGACCCAGCTTTGATGACAATGTGTGTGCACTAATGTGTAACATTCAACATGATATTAGATAAATGCACAGATCAAATGAATTCACCTCCCAGCCCTTTGAAAAAAAATAAGCTTTTACATTGCTAATAGTAATGAACTATTGTAGCACTTTGTACTTAAAGCTAGACTTCTACGGATGTCATCGTCTAGTAATAAAAAGAAAAGGATATTCTTTACATGTTCATAAAAATACAACAAAGCCGTTATAGTTGTACTAACCCTTCACTGTTACCAAGACAAAATGGTTTGAAACACACAAAATGAAGAATGCACTATATTCGCATAGATTAAAAGGAGAGGTACATACCTTGCAGCAGTAACAATAATATCACATTAATATATTGAGGTCCAGATAAGTTTGCATTGCTACAAACTTTGTTGTTCTGAATTTCAAGTTTTTAAACTAGATTGTTTCCCATACATAGCATACTACACATGCACACAAAGGAGTTAATTTCAAATGCCTTTGTAAATGGTAATCAATCCTTAACACTACTTTTGCAAAATATAAATGTTGTTTGTTTGCTTTTTACACCAAAGGCAGAATTTTTGTGTCGTTGATGCTTGTAAAATATGACATTCATTAACTAGACTGCTGAGAAAGCATGTCTAAAAAAATATTCTTATTCCTAAAGTTGAAGTACCATTTCATCTCATGAAAACCTAGGCTTTGTCTGGCATAGACAGGCCAACAGAAGAGAATGACAACTATTGAGCATGGACTGTGTTATTTTCTATAGCGTTATTTTTTTCTCTCAGTTAAAAAGTGGTTAACTACCTCTCACCAGCAGCACAGTTCTAAGAGAAAACATGAGTTTTTGACCAGAAAAAGGAAGACGGACTTCAGGTCTCTTTAGGCTAACGGCTAACGGTTAGCGGTATCTGCATGAAGGCACTTCCTGGTAAAGCTTTCCATCGAGTAGCACCTCTGATTGGTTAGAACTAGCCAGTAAAAGCCCTTGAGTATGTAGAGTACTTATGCCAGTGGAGCTAGGGGTTGGCCAGAAGGTCGTGGGTCACAGGACGGTGTAGCCCAGAATATACTGCAGGAGCTTGTTGCGATTGGCCTGAGGTAGGAAGGTGCTGCTCGGCTCCAGGAGCACCACACGGCCCTCCCGTCTCTCCTTTAGGACCTGGAGCCAACAAACCACAACGCTATCAGGACAAAAGACCTTGGGGTGCTCTGGCATAGCCCCGATTAGTAGGAGGATCGCTATGCCGTGCTAGCAAATAGTCCTAAGCAAAGACCAACCAATAGTGGACTTAGTGAAGTATGTGCCCTTAACTGTATTAATAGCTTACCCCCAACTCTTTAAATGTTTTCACGGTGTTCTTGACAAGGTAATGGGTCGCACTTTCACCTGAGAACGCAAAGAAAAGATAAGCATCCTGTGGTTTGAGTTCACGTTGGATTTCTATCCTACTCCTCCACGACCTACCGTACGCGGCCACTCCTTTCTCGGTGCGGGTCAGCAGGTATCTGAAGAGCTGCTGTGTGTACTCGGCCTCGGCCATTGGCTGGCTCAGGCTGTGGACAAAGATGGCCGCCCCGCTGTAGGCCTCCAGCACGGGACTGAGAAGATGCTGGAGGAAGACAAAGAACTCCTGATGCTCTGGCGACACACTGACCTGAGGTCAGAGAAAGAGGGACGCGCACACACACACACACACACACACACACACACACACACACACACACACACACACACACACACACACACACACACACACACACACACACACACACACACACACACACACACACACACACACACACACACACACACACACACACACAAAGCACAAAAGGCAAGACATTCAGCAAGTTTACAGGGCCCTCATGGCCTAACATACATCGTTTTCTAAACGTAACTTTTAAAAAGGCAAGAGTTTATGGGACTGTTGTGCTGCTGCACTCTTTAATTGCAATCCAACACTTAAATCTATGATGGGCTAGTAGTACACACTTGTAAGTGTTTCAAAGCCTGCTTGCCTAGTACTAGCCAGGCACAAGGACACTGGTATTAGGTTGACTCGTGCTAGAATTAACTCATGGTCAAAATCCTAATGTCCCCTTCTCGCTCTAGCGTGGCAAAGCACCCTGTATACAATAACCTTCACAAAATAATAATAATAATAATGTTAAAACTTCACAGGTCTCCAAATCATCCACACCCATTAGCTATTAGCTAACAAATCCAACATTACGGCCATTGGACCAGTACTTTAATGCAGAGCAGTGTGCCTCTGGTCCAATGGTGTGAGAGCTACAGTGTATACTGTGTATGAGGCTTTGGTAAACAGGGCTGACCTTGAGGTAGCGGTCCCTCTGCTCCTCTCCAAAGTCACTGTCCTCATCCTCCTCGTCGCTCCTCCAGGACAGAGGCTCTGGAAACTTCTTGGGCCAGGGTTCTTCTGAGGGACTTAGCTCCTCCTGGTCCTCCTGGACAAAACACACACACACACACACACACACACACACACACACACACACACACACACACACACACACACACACACACACACACACACACACACACACACACACACACATATAAATAAACACACAGGCCTGTCAACACAGACAAACCCCATTATGGCTGTCACAAAGGCCCGTGAAACAAAGAATTTATATCATGGTCACAAATGAAACATATAATTGTAAAGACAATACAGTATCAGTTTTTAGTGTGTGTTAAAATACAGGGGGTGGTAGTGGACTGACCTCTGCTACATAAAGAACTCCGTACTGGATCAGGCGGGTGATGGCATCGTGGAAGACCTGATAGATCATCTGACAAGGCTGTGGAAAACAGGAGGAAAACTTCAGGCTAACGCCAAACAATCCCATCAGAAAGACTCTACATGAGTCAGCACTGAACACACCCACAGCCAGCCAGACAGCAGAGGCACAGTACATAAACCCATGTGGCGCTGGCAGTGCTGCAAACACCAAGAGGCTGCACATGATCAGAGAGCGGTGGTTCTCTAGGCGAGTGCACAGAGAAACGTGGCGAAGTGCGGGGCAAAGGACTGACCGGCGCGATGGCCACCTCGTTGGCGAGGAAGTGGGAGAGGCTGGCGGCCTTGCGGATCAAGCTCTCCTGGCTGAGGAGGCTGCTGGGGCCGGGCCTCTGGGGCTCGGGGTGGACCTGGGCCTGGGCCTCCACCGCCTGCTCCCGCAGCAGAGCCACCGCGCTGCACGCTGTGAACCAAGGACATGGTGAGGAGGCGGAGAGCCAAAGAACACTCATTAGGGAGACAGCGACGTATTAGTCAGACACTAAGCCTCTTCAACCAAAGCTAAGCCCACTTAACGCACAGAAAAGACATGCATAATTATCTGTATAACAAAAGAACAATAAACATCTTAATTTAACCAGGCAAATCATCTGAGAACAAATTATCTTTTGCAGTAACGACCTGCCCAAGTGGAAGACCCCAGGACATATACACAATTTACATTACACTACTAACACTACACCCTTTCATAGACCTACAATCCCACTGTACACCCTGTTCCACGCCTCATAGGGGAAAGGGCTGCGCTGTACACCCTGTTCCACGCCTCATAGGGGTAAGGGCTGCGCTGTACACCCTGTTCCACGCCTCATAGGGGTAAGGGCAGCGCTGTACACCCTGTTCCACGCCTCATAGGGGTAAGGGCTGCGCTGTACACCCTGTTCCACGCCTCATAGGGGTAAGGGCTGCACCGTACCGATGATGGCGTCGGCGATGAAGACGTGGAAGAGGCCGTTGCTGTAGAAGTTGAGCTCGAACAGTGCCTGCACCGTCTTGCTGGGGGCGATGGTGAACTCGGTGTTGCGGCTGGTGCTGGTCACGTTGACACAGTTGCCCAGGAGGTGCAGCGCGTGCATGACCACGTCCTCGGAGTTGCCCGAGAAGCCCAGGTCAAAGTCCCTGGACAGGATCTCCTCCTTCATGTTGAAGAAGTCCTCCACCAGCTTGGACAGTCCCACCCCCTGCACAAAGGGGAACAGTTTCAGAAGAACGTTCTATATTCATTACTGAACTATATTAGCAACCATGCATTTCTGATGTGTTCCAAAATAGACCGTTTATAAAATGTACTAAGTGCGCAAATCGAATCTTGCCAGAGGACCTAGTACTCTTTGAAAAACAGGGTGAAGGTCACATCCTTTAGGGGCCATGTTGATCAGATATATGTGTGAGTCTCCAGCAGAGGGCGCTGTGGTCCCACTCTGAACAAGGAGAGGGATAAGTGGGGGGGGGGGGGGGGGGGGGGGATTGCATCCACTCCTTTAATGCAGTGGCTGGCGGGTGCCTTTTGGGTCCCACTTGGGCTGTTAAAGAACAGGAGGGGAGGATGAGGGCTTGACAGGTACGTCTGAGGGCTGGGGGATGGGAGGATGCAGAGAGGAGCAGGGCGTGGGGGAGGGATGGCAGCGTACCTGTCGGTGTCTGTACAGGAGCAGGCAGGCCACGATGTGGGTGGACATGATGGCAGAGGACTTGTTAGCCGCTGTGGGGGAGACACAGAAACACGGAGCCCATTTTAGCTTTTAGACCCGCCACACACAGGAACATCACCTGGTACACCTTTCCAAATATGATCCCAGGAACCGAACGAACACTGAGCAGAATAACACGGAACTGAACGGTTTATGGTCAATAAGATGCTCATTACCATCTATAAACATGCAGGTAAAAATATTGACAGGTCACTATTATAGACAGATGAATAAACTAAATCAGCTCCCTCCAAAGGAATGACGAGGTGGATGTAAATGGGCCAGGAGTCAAAGGTTATGTTTTCTTTGTAAACGTGCCCAATCAAGGAGACACCACGCACACAGCTGAGAAGTGTCTTTTGCGGTTGTCATCCTAAGCACAATGTCAGACTCTGGCCACGTGTAAAACATTTACAACCAGCGCCACTGATACTGCAATGCCTCCCTTGTCCTGCACCTCCATCCTCCCCTCGCAGCCATTGGCTGAAAACAACATGCCACCCAGCTGGGGAGCCTGTGATTGGCTGAGGGGAGCAGGGCTGGCAGAGGGAATGCAGTTGAACGGAGCAGGGCAGAACCGGTTTTTGTTTTCGGCAGAACGGACCAAGCCTAATGATGTTCGGTGACAACAAAAATGTGTTTGACTTAGCTTGGAGTAAAAGAATGTCTCTTATGGGGAGTAACTGACAGTGTTCTTTAAGAGAAAGAGAGGGGGGCTGAAATCTCCATTTTCAACACAAAACGTCCCTTATGAATGGAGGAGCTTGACGATGCAGCACACTCTTTAATAATGCTGCAGTAAGACAGGGAAATATAACCTACCCCCTGTTTCACTTAAAGGGACTGGTTGATGAAGCACCACTGAGCTTTTTGACTCAGAAATGGCCATTTATTGCTGTTTCTCTTATTTACAAACAATCCTAGACTGATTGTGCCCTCAAAGGTTTGGTTACCATCCTGCAGAGCTCTTACAAACGAGTAAATCATAAGAATCAAGATATGCTCTTTTGCTTCAATGACTGCATACAATTTGCACACAACACTAATAACTAGCGTTGTGTAGGATCTTAGGCTATAGCACGCTAAAAAAGGAGAGTTCAAGGAGTGCTTTGCAAACTCCTCGTTCCCTTTCCAGAAAGGTTGCTTACTGTAGAGGACATGCTTGGCCAAGTTACTGATAACCTGTCTCCTCCATACCACGTCCGACAGGTCACGAGAGTTCAGCTCCTCCTCCTCCTCCTCTTCCTCCTCCTGGCCGTTGAACACCGCCTGGTCAGGCCTACCACAAACACACCACAGAGGAAGACCCATGTTAAGAAGCCTACTCGTTGAAATGGATACATGCCCCGCTGCACACCTGGATCAACACGCCATGGAAACCAGAGCCTCCGGTGAATTGAATCAGGTGTGTCAGCACGGGGTTGTAACAACAGTATAGCCACCAAGAGATCAACAATAACAACAACAAATATCCTTACAAATTAATATTACAATAACAAATATCCTTACAAATGAATGTTACAATAACAAATATTATACAAATGAATGTTACAAAGTGTTTAAACAACTCATTCAATGGAAACATTTTAAACAAAACAAAATTTTTATTTTTTTTGGTATTCTCTGTTATGTGAAGCACATTGAGCTGCACTTGTTGTATGAAATGCGCTATACAAATAAAGATTATTATTATTATTATTATTATAAAAATGCCAGAACAAAGAAAAACACACACACCCCATCAGCGACTCTATAGAAAAAGCCCTATGACGCCTTGTTTTCAGTGTAGCAGCTTAGTTGTATCTTTAAACACAGTCCTAACACATAATAAACACACGGTTAAGGTTGTATGGGCAAAAGCCCTCGGCATTGACCAGGGGGTCTCATTTACAAAACTGTGCGTAGGATTCACGTCCCAAGGCTGCGAACAGACAAAACACAAAAAGCGTTCAACGCAATGTTCCCTTGATAAATCACAATCAACTCTGAATTTGTCTCACGAGAGTGAGTGTCTTGTCCCGCCCTTTTAACGCCAATAGCTGCCTATAAACAGTCATTGAAATGCCCGTAATTAATATTAAACTGCCCAATTGTGTGACACCATTGGGTGTGGTAATTAACCTGATTCTAATTGACAGGGCCATATTTACACTGACAATCCTAACTCAAACAGTTGTTATCAATATATAAAACTGTACTCATATCTGCCCGACTTAAACAGCATTAATCCTACAGCTTATCATTTATAAGAATATATTTCAGAACATCCAAGTATTGTTTAATTAATTACTAACTGTTACAGACTCTATGACGTATGCTTTCTGGTTAAACTGTAAAACTGTACACATAGTTGAGGGGTTATGTTGCAAAAACAGATATCACCTATTATATGAAATCATGTTTTTTGTGTGCACTCCAGGGAACTGTTCATAATAGGTGAGAGGTAACATTTTGATTTATTTTACACTATGGAATCAAGTTCAAAGCGTTTCTCGCTACTCCTCCTTGTGCTTTGTGAGTTGCAGTTTCAAATTTCTCCAGTTTGTGTGTGTACGGATAGGTCAAAGTTGACGTACTGGTGCGCATGTACTCCTGTCAAGTTTGTTTTTATAGATCACACATAGTACATGGAAAATCTTTTGTTCTCTAACGTTTATTAAGGAGACCCCTGGAGTGTACCACATGTGAAGTGTGCAGTGCAGTGAAAAGAAGAGTCCTCAAACGCCTGCTAACCCTGCTGTGACGCCCTGGGGTAGTGGCATGTTTGATTTGGACTGAATCTAAGGGAACATGTTCAGGGGGGGATAGTGTTCTAGGAGGCGGGTACAGTCTGGTATGTCCGTGCTGCCAACGGCCTTGGCTGACCTTTCCAGCCTGGTGTTTGTTTTAATGAGGGTGGGTGTTGAAACGTACTGTGCACAGAGGATGGTGGGCACCAGGGTCTGCTCCAGGGACAGAGCGGGTGGCATGTTCCGACTCCTCTGGGTGTCCAGGTACTCCTAGGGGGGACAAGCAGAGTTAGAGAGAGTAGGTAGTGAAGCTATAGGTGAGCCACTGGCTTCCTTTGCTCCATCATTTCCACTGCAGACTCATGCAGGGCTAAGCCTTGTTCAATCCAATTACACTTTCTGCCGATTAGCTTTGATCTAAGACAGCTCATAGATCCCGCCATCTTCATGTATGCGTGGTCAGTGTAGGGAACGGTGTTGAACAAAACGTTTGGTGTGTTTGGTGGGACTAGTGCAGCTCGGGCCGGCAGTGGGACCACCGCTCCAGTTGCCGGGCCTTACCTTCAGAGAGAAGGGCTGGGTGAAGTCCACCCTCACACAGCCGTAGTTCTTCCTCAGCATCCGGAACACGCCGCACGCCACGCCCCACAGGCTCTCGTTCTTCTTAGGCTTGCCCTGGAGGAGCAGAGGGGGGGGGGGGGGGGCTGTTAACCACTGACTCCTAGTACACCATGCCGTCCTACCGCTACCCCCCTTTCCTACCGCCTCCCGTTGTCTCACCAGCTGCTCGCTGTTGTAGTTGCCCTCGAGGATGCGGTCGTAGGAGATGCCCACGGGCACCACCAGCACGTCGGGGATGGCCCCCGTGCACAGCGTGTCCACCACGATGGAGAGCATGCCGGCGCGGGCTGGAGAGGGCTTGCCGCTGCGGGAGCGCGTGCCCTCCAGGTAGACCTCCAGGAACTGCTGCTGGCGCAACAACTCCTCCGTGTACTGGTGGAGGGAGAGGCCGAGATTAGAGAGCTTTGGTACACAAAGAGAGAGACAGCGTGGGGCTGACACACACACACTCACACACACACACACACACACACACACACACACACACACACACACACACAAGGGCTGTGCATGAAAGGGAGGGCATTCCCATTACAGCAAACACATTCCCAACACCAAAGCCTCTTTGGATGACTTTCCTTTTCGATGAAGATTCAAATGTAGCCTGCTCGCGCCAAGCAGCATGCCAGCGAGTGGCGGCTCCCTGTAAGGGAAAGTTCTGTGACGCAACTGAAGGTCTTCAGAAGGAGACAGGGCCTCGCCGGCCCGCTTCGTTTTACATCTGCTGGATTACTCGGACTGGGCACGGGCCAGGTCGGTCATTTTGTATTTAGCTTGTGTACCTCGAAATACATCGTTCCAAGACTGCTGCCATTCACGGCATGGGCTGCCAGACTGAAAATAGGCCCGACCGCCCCAAATATCTTCTTCTCAGAAAACGTGTGCTCTCTTGATCTCCCGCTTATCGCACACAATCAGTGGTGACTGGTTTATGGTCCTGTAAGACTTTGTTTTCAGCCGTGCCACGTGTCTTTATCAGATCATCTTTTCCTGTGAGCAAACAGAGCACAACTCAATCGCTCTCGAACACCTTAAGCACACGAATGCGATCCGGCGCTTACAAACCCTATCACACGAAGCTTTTCTAAAAGCTCACAAATGGAGCTCTGATAAGGGGTCTCCATGGCTTAAGAGGCCGTTTCGTCTTATTGAAGCAGCTTAAAAGGGACTCAGATAGTGCAACTACTTTGCCTTAATGGTTTTAAAATTGCATTGAATCTAAGAAAGATTTGAGCTGTTCGTTAAGGTTGCTGGGAATGGAAACATCTTGGGATGGCAGACGGACAGGTTCAGGCAGCACAGGCTGTCCCCCAGGGTGCAGCACAATGTCACCGTTGTCATGAAACCCAAACCCTACTCCACATTCTCAGGGCACATGCCGTCCTGAGTGCAGAGAGCATCAGGTAGAGATTCCACCTTTGAAGGCGAGGAGCCCTGAAGACTGACGATCCATGTCCTATTGCAACGCTCATACACAACACGTTGCAGAACTCTGTTATTATAGATTAACCCTCTAAGACACGGCCGGAAATCATTCAGCCCTATCGTTTGAAATGGCTGCGTATTCTTCCAGAGTACAAACCTCCTTAGTCCTTAGAAAGCAGAGGAACACGCTGGTACGATGATAAGCTGTGTGCGTCTGCTGCTGGTGATCCCACGAGGGAAGGGGGTGAGAAGCGGCCCACGCCCTCACTGCAGATGAGGAGGACTGGACACTAATCCTGTGCCAGACCGCTGGGACTATACACTCACCGACAGGTCTCTAATCTCATTAAATTACACCCCCCCCCCCTTGCTCCCATGGGTGATCAAGACATCTTCTTCATTACAGGAAAGATATCGAGTCTCTCTCACACACACACGCACGCACGCACGCGCGCACACACACAGTGTACTCTTTGACACCACAGAGTGAGTGAGTGGCTGTGTTCAGGCCCCTGGCCCCGGCTCCTGCACAGACTTACTGCGTGTAACAGGGACCTGTACAAGACGTCTCTCTTGCCCTCCCCCAGTTCGTCCAGTTTACGACGGATGAAGAAGCCTCCCAGTTTGCGGATCAACGTGCTGCAAGCATCAACAAGAGGCCACTGTTAGCACTGCTTCATCAAGATGACCCTGATAACAAACGCACTGCATTCAAAGTCAAACTAAAGCCTTACTATCAACCAAATTCAATATACAGAATACAAACCAAATCTTAGATCGACCTTATCAGGCCATACATGGCCATCTATGTGCTCCGGGAATCCTATACAAGGCTTCGTGATCAGCCCACAGTCGGGGATGAAAGGCATCTTAGTGGTGTTGAAATAGCCCTCAGGCCAGTTTCTCAGAGAACCTCAGCCGTTTAGTCCACCCCCGCTTTGCTCTCAGGTCAGCGGCCCTTCTAAATATGCTCAGCAGTGAGATTAGAGGGCTGATCACTGATCTGATTTAAAGACCAGTGACTAGGGATTATTTAAGGGCTTCTACCCTGTGGGTGTCAAAGCGTTCTCTACCAAACACTTGGGAGCACAGGCGACCGCTGACACGCTGACCTGACGCGAGCCTCTCACCTAAAGATGGGGATGTTGAGGTTGTTGCCGGCGGCGATGTGCGGGGCCTTGATGTTGTGACAGAAGAGGATGAAGGTGATGAGCAGGTAGTCAATGTGGGACTTGTGGACGGGGAGGAAGATCAGGGGCGCGTTGTGCTGGAGGAGAGAGGAACACACAGTGTGAGAAGATACTCTGCATCGGTCACCACACAGTCACTCTTACAGGAGGGGAGGGGGTTTTCCTCTGAGCAACCGAAAAACCAATACAAAACACATTGTGAAGAAATGCCGGTAGTAAGATTCGGTTATGGTCAACCCTCATGAGATTTAACATCAGGTGTGCTGTTACAGTGTGTTGTCAGTTCACTGGCTCTGTCCCGGGCCAGCCAGCCAGCCTATTGCCAGGGAGTGAGGGTGATGTGATGGACGGGACTGTGGCGGGCGCTCACCTCTGCAGCCGCCTTCTTCACCATCTCCAGCTGGCCTTTGTGGATCTGGATGCTCCAGAAGAAGCCGTTGAACAGCTTGAGGAGCGCCCAGCCGGTGATCCTGAGAACGTCAGCACCACAGTGGAAGGTCACTCCCAGTACGAGTCTCCCTGATCCCACTGAAGCCCACACCCAGAACTCATAACACATTACTAGCACACTGCACAAGAACATAACAGTCCATCATCCTGGTGATATGAGAGATACATTTTTTAAAACACAGGTGCCATTTTGTTGCATGGCAATGCCTATTTGCATGCAGGCCTCTGAAAATAACCATGTATCCCATTGCGGCGTTAGGTGATCCGGTGTCGGCCCTGATGGCGGTGCTGTGGGGGGCCTACCTGATGAAGGCTGGGGAGATGTTGGCCACCATCTCCTGGAGGAACCCTCGGGCTTTCCGCCTCACCTTGCTGGCGGCCTTCTGCTCCTGGCCCGGCTCCATGGCTGCAGGCTCACAGTCGGTGGCCACCTCCAGGATGGCACTCTCCACCCTGGGACCAACAAGGAAGGGGACACGGAGATCAGTCCACGCTCTGGACCAGACCCTCCCCCCCTCCCTCCCTCCCTCCCCCGCCCTGGGGCAGTGGCCCTACCGGCTGTTGTTGAGCACGTTGTCCACCACGTTCCGGGTGAACATGTCCTTCTTGATGTCTCTCTCCAGGACAAACAGCACATAGCTCAGACGGCGGGCCAGCCAGCCGCGGTGCCTGAGGACCGCGCAGGACACAAACACATGCCGGGTCTATAGTAATAATACAGAGCTTCCCAACGAGGCAGAGATCCATAGGATGGACGACAACTTGGTCCAAAAAGCAAATGTTAGCACGTGTTGTTTGATGGCCAAATAAATTGGTGAAATTGAGGCACTGTCCTTTCTTCCTAAATTGGTGAGTGCTACCTTCCATCTCTGGATGTTCTTTTGGAAAGGCAACACATTAGCTTTTAATTGCTCGCTCTCACTTGGAGCCGTTGAGATGTCTCTTACATAAGACGCAGTGCGCGTGTTGATGCCTCCCAGAGGGCAGTAAGGTAGCTAAAGTCGAGGTCAGTCATTGGATATGGGTGACTGGTGGCTCCTGACAAACACTTTCAATTATGCATCCCTCTAGGTTTCCATTGAGAAACCACACTCAATGAGCCCCCAGTGCCTGAGGTAAAGACAGAGAACACGTGTGTGCTCCCATCATAGACACGCCCTGTGGGTCAGAGGTGCAACAATCAAAAAGCTGCTTGACTTTCTTTCAGGTTCAACACATTTCTGCACATATAGTATGCAAGGTCCTTGGACCTTGAACATGCCAGGCACAGAGCCATGTTTATAGGTTGGACAGGCTATCTCTGGTTCTACTGGGTGTACTTTAGTCAGAGGTCAGACACTTCAGGGACGGAGTGGGTACCTGGTGTGGGTCTCATTGATGTAAATCACATTGCGTAGTCCCAAAGAGGGAATACTGGAGTTGAAAAGTCTCTCCTAAAAGAGAAACACAATATCAAGTAATGTGCCAAACACACAGTAAAACAAAACCAACACAGTCCTCAAAAGATATTGGTTACTTGGTAGAAAAGTGAGAGGAACACATTCTATGGGAAATTTAATCTCACTGAAAAAATAAGAACAATGTCATCTTTCACTGGAGCTGATAAATCATTAAAGCATGCATCACAATTTCTGGCACTGTTAGAAATATTTAGATTGCCTCTAATTTATTTTTGATTTGGTTTGATTAGAGATATGAGATGACACAGGACAAACCCCAGCATTCATTATCCAATTGGGGTAGATCAGACAATAGAAAAACAATACTAGGCAAGATCATGAAAATATCCATTTCATCTATTGGGCCAAAAATGTACCTGCAAAGATGAGGACCAAACACACAAAGAAGTGGATAGTTGTACTGGGCAAGAATTCTCCTAAGACTATAGCTGACAAATTTAATGAAATCCTCGCAAATTTCAAAAAGAAAATCAGACACGACCTCCATGCCAACATGCAATCTGAAGAGCTTGCCAGAAAGGAGAAAGCACTAAAGAAAGCCTATTGGACGGAACTGGGTTGTGTTAAGAACGTTTTTTGTGGGACAAGATTCATCCGAATTAGGTTTTGCATAATAACAGGGCAGAGGCCTATTCCTGGCCAAGAAGAACCGCTCCAGTACGACAGTGGATCTGGGATGCTGCAGGATCGTTCTACTTTCAAAGGCAATGAAAAGCTAGTTTAGATACATGGTGTCATGCTCTCCCATTGGGTAACAGGATATATTCTTTATTGAGGAAAAGGTACCATCCCTTGTTGTGTACTCTCCTACATTACCTACCAATAATTACAAGGGAAGAATTGGTGCCTCTCTTTTGGCAAGGAGAGAGTGCAAACAAACTGAACGCAGTTAAGCAAATAAGTGCACTGCTTGCAAAGGTCAGTTGTTTTTTTATTCTAAGGGCAAAATAAAGTTAATAAAACTCCTCGAGGGCACTGAACCTCCACAGACAAAAGCCTTTTATGCATTATGGTTTGTTGAATTAAAGTTATTTCAAATGTCAAATGTCATTATGGCCCCAGGCAATCGCTTGGTGGGATCAAAGATATTACACTGTCAAATGATTCAAAGGGTGGGCCACAGCAGGCCCTTGTACGCGCGGTGGTGTGGATCTGTCCAGCGGTGTGGCCGGGGCAGAGCTCACCTTGCTCTGCGGGGTGCAGGAGTGGCAGCAGCGGCCCACAAAGGGCCTCTTCCTGGTCAGCAGGCCCTCCTTCCACGTGCTGGCCACAGAGCGCAGCACCGACGGGCTGGAACTACGCTCCTGGGGGAAACACGTCCACACAGGCACCATTAGCTCACCAACAACAGCAGACTGAACGCTATTAAAAAAATATATACATGCTGCCGTTTTCTAATTCCACTCGGTACACTGTGTTGCCCTGAGGAGAAATTAGGACAACTAAAAGCACATGAATCACAGAACAAAAGACAACTCAGCGGGCAAAGCTTGGCGGTGCTCAGCACTGAGATGAATGAGCTTGTACAATGGCACGGCCCTTAGTCCCTGTGCGATTCACAGATGTCACGGAACAACAGCACAGCCCTCTGCGTAGACACAGGCTCACTGGGGAACTTACCGAGTCATCGCAGGGCGGTTTCCAGTGGCAGCTCCCCTGCTCTCCCCCGTTGTTGACCTGCAGCAGGCTGTCCGGCCCCAGGGACACGGACACGTCCATCTCCGGCAGACCTCTAGATCACACAGCGGCAGCTAGCAACCTGCAGCGTGGCCAGAAGAACACAGGACGGGGATCAAGGTCTGCTGCTTGTCCATGCATGTGGCATCACTCTGGAATCCGTTTAAGATTAGACCCTGTTCATTTGGACTTTGAAATTCAGAAGAGACTTTGATTAGAGTAGGCCAGTGATGAACACTTGGTCTCTAAACAGATGAGCCTTTAAAACAGGACTCACTGACTGGAAGTGCTAACTGTCATTCTAAGTTGAACTACAAAGTTAGGGGCAACAAAAAGCCAAGCTGAATGCTGCTTCTGACTACTCAGCCTGTTCCAAGCCAGGCTTCAAGCAGCAGTCTCCTCAGGGCTGTACCTTGCCCCTAGCTGCTAATTCCTCTCTAAAGCAGCAATAGTGTGTTTTTGGTCATGCTTTTAGGCCTAGTGATTTGAACCGTGCTGATGAGATAAGAGCTTGAAGAAAGCATAGATCAGGCAGCTCAGCAGGTCCACTGGGATGGCAAGATCAGATAGGCGTGATTACACTCTATTACATAGGGTTACATTCTTTCAGCCATTCATTAGACAGACACTACATGACAGCAAGCGGCCTAGCCCAGCATTAACACAACAATGCATTAGACAGGTATGTCAGGCTACATCAAGAAAAAGCCATTTCTAGAGTCATGTATAGTCCTGTGCTGTGCCAGACTGGATGAAAACAGAGCATGCTTACCAGTCATAGAAACAGCAGCAGCAGCAGCAGCAGCTCGGGACAACAGAGACGCTCTCTTTGACAGCTCATGAGGGGGCGGAGCTACCCACACGTGGGCCAGAGAGCTATTTAACCCCCCCCCCCCCCCCTTAGACCAGGCCCTGCGCTGCCAGAGAGGATTGGCTGACCCACTTGGTGACTGACAGAGGCTTATTCCACTGGTGTCAGGTTGTAGGCCGAGGCCAAGGTCCCTGCCTGCACATAGAGTGGCTCTGATACACACAGACAGAGCAGCTGTTATGGCCTTGTTTGTTTTTAACGCTTGAGGTTACCACTAGTGAGCTTCTTTAAAGGTTTACCAGAAGGGAATATAGGGTAGAAGGGGGTGGTTGGAGTGCTATAAACAATGGGTTATGATGAGAAAACCTGGCTGGTCTTGTGACCTTGGATGGCCAAATGACTGGACAAAGCCAGGGATTCAAACACATGGCGCTCTAGAATCTCTAGGGCTTAGGAAAGAAAAGCATTCGTGTAGTGTACGGCTCTACAGGGCTGCCAATTTAGAGGGATTTATTGCACCTACAAATCTATTTGTGCTCCCCGGAAATATCTAACGGGTGCACTTGCCACCTGAGAACCAGAAAAGAAATTGAGGTGTAACGTGAAATGCACTATAATTATTTCATTGACAGGTGCAGGCATTTCCTGCTTTCATGCTCCAAATTTGCTGAAAGCTGCTTTTACAAAGCTTTTATTACAATATTAGGCCTGAGCAAAGAAAATGAAATTTCCAAGTAGGCTTTGAATGGCCAACAAAGTTCAGCTATTAAATAAAAGAAATGAACGCAATCATGACAGCTAGTATTATAGTAGTTGTAGTATAGTATTATAGTAGTTGTAGTATAGTAGTTATAGTAGTTGTAGTATAGTAGTTATAGTAGTTGTAGTATAGTATTATAGTAGTTGCATTGAACAGTCCTGAAAGCTTTCTTGAGGTGAGGAATGAGAGCGGTCTACCCAAACATCAACAGTATTGAACAGAAAAGAAAACAGATTAAATGATTTGCTTGGAAAACTCTGGCTACAAAAATAGTATAAGCATCCCCTTAATGTTAAACAGCAAATAGCCATACAAGACTGGGTGGATGGGAATGTATTCCAAATCACAATATTACCATGTAACCCTGAGATAAAGTCCCCTACTTTTGTCCCTTTTCAGTCGGCTGGTATTGGCCGAAGCCTGGCAGCCAACCTTGAGTTGACATAGGATGCGGCAGCAGCTAAAAGCCCCGAGTCAGGACTTCTGGCCTGAGTCATCATAGCGGGCAGAGCAGGGGTTTGAGCTGGCCTCGCAGCTCATGATGTATGATGCTACTGCTATGCATTGTTCACACAACTTAATACACAACACAGATAAAAAGACTGCCAATATTGAACATCTAATAAAGAGTAACAGTTAAACGTTAGCTTCCGTTGTGCATTTGCTCCTAAGCTCCCATAGTCGAATGCTCTTCAGTGCACCATAGAGTAACAATCATCAAAAAGCTCAAGTAACCCAAAAGCTTTTATTTTTTCTCCAAGCAGCTCATTTTAAACTTCAGGTCTGCATAATGGTGGTTCAAATACAGTTCATTCACTGACGACCACAAAAGACGTTCTGTTGCACTAATTGCCCCCCCATCCATTAATTTGCCTAACAGCTATTAATCAAATATACAGCAGAAGACTATATCTACAAACCTACTACAGCGTAATTAATGCCCGCAGTAAAAACTAAGCACACTGTACAAACCTTCAATCCTAAGAGTCCAACAAATGGCTTGGGAAAGCAAAGTCGTTTTAATGTAATTACTCAGAAAACACTGCTGCTTGTGCCTCTCATTAGTTTGAAACTAGGTCAGATGCTGAAAAAAGCTGTTTATGAATGAATACTCCCAAACTGAGTGTGTCGGTAGGAGAGTACTCTATGGTATGTTTGCGCATCAAAAGAAGGGGGGTACTAATCTCCTGTCCAGTCCAATGAGTAGAGTCTAAGCGAGATGCCAAACCCATGCGGATGCCAAATTGCTCCTGTCCAAGAGGCTTTGCTGCATTGTCCCATTGGGGAGCTATGTGCTCGTAGGTGACCAGCACATTGATGAGGGAAGTGTGACTGGAATTAGTTTCAGAAGGGTCACTGACCGACATCGCAGCGGATATGGGGTGACTTTGGTTGGGGGTTGTTAGTGTACCACAGCCATTACATTGTATACAAGCAGCGCAAAATGTGCACTGAAGTGTAAGGTGCTTGAATGGCAAAAGCCCCACTTTAACGTGCACATAAGCTTACTTTGCCTTTGGTCCCTTGTCATTAATTGTAGTTAATCTGAGAGGAATTCCCTTGAGTATGAAAAAAATGCAAGAGAATTAAGAGTTAAGCCTTATGGACAATGTTTAACTGTTCAGGTTAGAGATGTACCATACCTCAGTATTATTAACCGCCAGTAGCCCATATCATGATTAGGCACTAGGCAGGCTTTTGCCGTATAATTATAACGTTCGGGGGGCCTACCAAATCCAGCCAAGACTAAAAGAAAAGATCGACAGTGGCTGAAACTTATGCAGAGTCCTAGAATTGGCTTAGCAACGAGCAGCAAGTAATTTACATAGTGCAGCACATAATAACTGGGTTGGCTATGAAGGAAACTAATGCGTGACCGCGGCACAACTGATTTGATACCCCCATCCGCAACTACAACAACGTGCAGTGGTTTCTTCATAGTTTGCTGTTGATTAGGAAGGACGTAGCGGAGAACCCTTGCCTTGGCTGGATGGTTTGAGTGCCGACTACAAACATTCATAATGTTGGCTGTGCTCGGTTAGGTTAATCTGTTGATTAAACTCGAAGCTGTCTGGACGTTAAATCAAACGTACGCGTGACAGATGGGGGGTTGATCGACGTCTAGTGATGTCATCAGACACCAATGAAACAAGGGTTTTAGAGTAACCTTAAGCTGTCAATCGTGCTTTAAAAAACAAAATTGCCTAAATAGGCTGATCATTTATTTCCCATTTCTAATTTCAAACAATTAAAGGTGTTTATTAATATACCGAACGACTCCAACTGAATGGCACTCCTCGTCGATGACACAAGAGCGATGCATGTAGCAGAAATAATTTTTGTGCATTAGCTAGAGCTAGGAGTAAGCAGACCCGCGACCGCGTGGGTCATACTTCAGATGTACATCTATTTTCGACCGGCCAGATTCTTTCATCAGAAACCGGCTTTGTAACGACTAGCTTGCCTAGAGATTGAGGAACCAAGATAGTCTGTACCACAGAACAGAAAGCTTAACGTTCGCTTTGTAGCCATCTGCATATGTCATAAAATTACAAATTTGATAAACGTAACAATAGTAGAGTAACGTTTGCTGGCAGAAGTAATGATGTTACAATGAACAACATCGTAGTTAGCTACTAGCTAGAATAGCATGGTAGCTAACTATGGTATGTGCCATTGTAGTTAACGTTAGAGGCTTAGTAGCTTGGTCAGCCCGCGAGCTGTCAGATACATATTTAAATTAAGAGACCTTTTGCAAACTGCTTACCTCGAATACGACCTCTCATTGAAACATACTCAATCATGCACCCCTTATCGAAATTACCGGTATCTTCTTGCCCTAAAGCTAGCTAACTGGCTCATCAGCAGCTCCACATAATATGACAGTGCCTGCTGCACCATGCGCTAAACAGACTGACACACCACGAGCCAAACAAGACTCACAGCGTGATGCGTGCCATTTACTTATTTGGCCACAAGACGGCGCTAACAATAAACTGCATGGTCTAGGTTGCAAAACGCTACATTGTGCAACATCCAACCAAATAAACTCCTTTCCAAACTGCATATCAAAGCTGAATTTTTCGGACCTAACTAATATAACTCTATTCTATACTCTAAATTCGATGTGTTCTGTTCCACTTGGTCCATGAGCAAGAGGTTTTATTTTGTCTTTTGATACCTGATCTTGCTAATGCTATAAAGTATGTATGTTCCTTTTTAATTACTGTGTTTCGCAGTTATTGGTGATAATTATCTTTAATAATTTAATTTGGGCATTGTCAATGTGCAGGAAAGTTGTAGACAGGCACACAAACGCGCTCAACACCTGCAACATGACAGAACAATTGAACAAATGTAACGTAAACAGCGCACTCTAGAGGAAATTAGATCATGCACCCATAGACGCTTAATTGATGGAACATACCATTCAATGAGAGTACGTTCGGTGTTTAGTTAAGTGATTACACCATTAAACTGAGATTAAAATACATGTAATGATGTGAATGTATAAACATTTTAAAATATTCGTAGTATACGGGTAACTTAAGAATAAAGTATAATACTTTCATAATAATAATTTCATCTCATATATTAGTATCGTCGCTTGCGCATGATCAGTTTCTACGGTCGTATTTCCCGCAGCCATGAGGTAAGGGCTAGGTGTTTTTGTTTAGTCTTGCCTAACCAACCGTTTGAAAAGTAGTTTACGCTTGTTAACGTACTTGCAAAGACATTGGCTTTATTCACCATGAGAATAAATAAATTACAACTAATGCAAGCCACCAAATTGGGAGTTCAGTTGTAGGCCCACCACTAGGCCTATGGTCATACCCCCGGTAGCTAAAGTAGCTCGTATGATACGATAGGATATAGGAACAACATGTGCAGACATGCCTGCCTGAAAGGCCATACACTGCTTCTGATTTTGGCAACCCAATCTATCTGCAATAACGCTCAATTGACAATTGACGTCGTTAGCCAGTGATTTGAGTGCTTGAGAAAACGTCGTTACTTAAAGAGCATGATTGATGATGTAACAGCGTGGGATGGATAGCGATACCTGTCAACATAGAATGTTCAGCTATAATGATTGAATAACTAGGTTAATGTTCAAATCCACTGAACATGTACCCTTGACAAAATCGTGTTGACATTTGCAGGCCCAGCATTGTCCGGTGGAAAGCGTAAATCGTGGTGAATAAGTTGTCTTCACAATGCGCACAATCATGTCTTTGTGCTTCTAGACGTTTAAAGATGCATTATTCAGTTCCTTTATCACAGCGATTTAATTTTAAAAATGACAATCAATCCAGTCTTTGAATCTCTAGTCTAATGTCTAAAGCTGAGTGTTATTCACGAACACTATCCAGGTCAAAAAGAGCACTTCTTGAACCCGAACTTGGTCTTGGCCAAAGCTGAGGTTGATTTATTATCTCTCCCTAGGACTCAATGACTAACTGAATATTCTCTCTATATTGTACAAAGCATGCTCATCCTTCAGAAGCGCTTGGCTTCCAGTGTCTTGCGCTGTGGCAAGAAGAAGGTATGGCTGGATCCCAATGAGACAAATGAGATTGCCAACGCTAACTCCCGTAAGCTGTCTTCCAGGTTTTACCTATATTGATGCACAGGTTGACACTCTTTGTGACACAAAATAATATTTCAGGCATTTCTGCTGTTTTAGTAGTTGTTTATGTTCCAGGTTATGATATTCTACATTGATGGTTTAGAATTTGAAAATCAAACCATTGTCTTGACCGTGTCCCCCCTCAGGCCAGCAGATCCGCAAACTGGTAAAGGATGGTCTGATCATCAGGAAGCCGGTGACGGTGCACTCCCGCGCCCGCTGCCGCAAGAACACACTGGCCCGCCGCAAGGGGCGCCACATGGGCATCGGTAACTCATTACAAGAGTTATCTAATATCTGCATTTAGAGAGCTTCAGTTGGTTTGCCCTCTGTGTAACCAATTGCTATAGGACGTTTTCTTTTACTGAGATTGACCAATATTTCAAATTTGAAGGTAAGAGAAAGGGGACAGCCAATGCCCGTATGCCTGAGAAGGTTACATGGATGCGGCGCATGAGAATCCTGCGCCGTCTGCTGCGTCGCTACAGGGAGGCCAAGAAGATTGACAGGCACATGTACGTTTGGTTCCACTGACTCATGTCTACTAGCATACAATCACTCTTTGCTTCATTAAAACAACCAGCCTTCCTTCTGTGGAGAGTATTGAATACGTTCGCCCTCTATCACAGGTACCACAGTCTTTATTTAAGGGCAAAGGGTAATGTCTTCAAGAACAAGCGCATCCTCATGGAACACATTCACAAACTCAAGGCAGACAAGGCTCGCAAGAAGCTACTATCGTAAGTTGTCACTTTTCTCATGAGCTAGAACTGAGCCACTCAAAATTGTTTGGGTGATCTGCTCTGACAAAACAAGAAGTGTGTCTTAAATTTGTTCTAAATAAATACTTAGCGGAAGTAGAGAAGCGTTTTGGATAAGGGTCTTTGCTTAATCAAGCTACATTCTTCTGGGAATAAAGTGAAGTGATTAGCAACACAATACTTATGAATATTACCTTTAGATGTCTCTTAATGGAGCCCACTATGATTATTAGGCTAGGGCTTTAATTTTAGAGTTTTGACAAGTCTGTTAAATGTTTTAATAGGGTTAGATTGGATTTTTTAATAGGTTGTTTTTTACCCATTTTTTGTCATCCTCCTAATACTTGATTGTACCTTTTAAAGAATACGTTCTGCTACTGTCAGGTAGCATGTAAGTTGCAGTAAGGAAAGAAGCTATTGAGACACCCATGAGCCCTGGCTTGTACAAATGTCTCTGTCTGACCTTTCTCTTTCTTTCTTTCTCTCTTTCTCTTTCTCTCTCTGTCCTCTAGTGACCAGGCTGAGGCCCGTCGCTCAAAGACAAAAGAGGCCCGCAAGCGCAGAGAAGAGCGCCTTCTGGCCAGAAAAGAAGAGATCCTGAAGACCATTTCAACGGAGGAGGAGACAGAAAAGAAATGATGTGTTTCTCTGACAGCCCCTCCTCATTTTTCAGATGTTAATAAATTTGCATACTAAGCATTTGTTGTTGTCATTTTTTCACCAGTGTGAACCAAGTTGGTCTTACTTAAATCAAGTGTTTCCTCCTACACTGTTATTGTAATTAGTGCATGCATAATGACCTTTTATGAATTGATGCATTGATCTTTTTTACCTCAATTCCTCCATTTAGTTTCCCTTTCTATGGTAAAAATCGCACTACCTCTTTAGGCCACAAGAGTGCATCCTCTGACGTTGAGAAAATTCTCTATTGAACCACAACTACTGGTAGTCTTCCATTTCGTAATAAAGTTATATTTAACATTCCATGGTTCTCTTATCAACATAATTCCTGATGCGTTTTAGGTTTGCATTTGTTCGCAATGAAGACTTGCAATAGGTTTGATCCAGTCGTTTTCAAGGAGTTGGTTATACATAGAAATGTCATCCTTTTAATTACATCAAACATAGTAGTACATAGTAGTTACTTTTGCCATGTTTTGAAAAGCAAGATAAATATACATTGTCCTTTTCCGCCATATAATCTGCTAGTGAAATAAAACTTGTCTTGATGCACGAGTAAATTACATGCAGCCTATGGTCCCACACATTTGGTCAATAGCAGATTGTTGATTGACGTTAAGTTTTAAACTGTGCCTCTTGAGATAGGCGAGCTTTCTCTAATGACAACCCGAAGTGGCTGTTGAATACTGGCCACCCTTTGCAAACTGACAGAATGACATGTTGGCCTGCTGGCTGTAGACGCAAAGTAATTCCCTTATAGCAGGCTAAGGCAGAGCATATTGATCAATACTCCTTGTAGCGTTGGTACAAATCTTGCTATTGGCAACATTTATTTTGCTGTTGCAATCGTTTCTTAACAAATGGACCTGTTTTATCTGATGTAAGTTGTACTATTATGACAGACCTGTGGGCAAGTGCCTTAGAATTCATTTTGACAAATTCTATTAAATACCAAAGCCTTTTTCTTCTGCTCGTACTGACTGGGTTCTGATGCAAATTGACAGTGTCAGTGGAGGACCCTTTAATGAGATTTCAAGAAGTTGAAGCATCACGGTCGAGCATGGTATAGTAAACTACACACTGTAAACACACACGTGAGTTCAAAGTCACTACATATGTATAATAACTTTGAACTTGTGGTGGGAATCATTCCTACTAGAGACTAAATGTGCTTAACGTGTTTAACATGTGAACCTGCTTGTGAGATTTTGAAATACTTGGCATGTGTGTTACTGTATGTACTTATGTTTATGTGACACTTCTCATCCGTGACTAACCAACCAGCTGGATGAGCAATCACTTGACCTGGTAGCTGCCTATGGCCATTCCTCTCATGGTCTGCATGTTTAGCCCAAGCCTAGAAGCAGATTGTCCAGAAAGAGATGTCTGACTTTTCAACTAGAACAATTGATTTAACTTGGTCTCTCCAAGAAACACCCAAAGCAATTACAGGTGTGGGACAACATAAGGAACCAAATTATAGATCTAGTGTAGAACCATAGCTATTTTTGAGCTAATTATACATTCCACCTGTTTATTTGTTTTAAATGGGTGAGACTCTAGACAGCTGTGTGCCATCCTTTGTGTCTTGTCTGTTTCAAGGACATCGGGCAGGCCGTCATACACCTCCAGGCTCCACTGTAGCTGAGATGTAGACAGCGTACTGTATGTTCCCAGCCTGTCAGCAGCTTCCATGTGACTGTCATTTCACTTGATGTTGTCTTCTGCCGTCATCCATCTTGAGTGCAGGTGATAAAGCCACAGACGTCTGAATTGTAGCACTTTGCAGACTGGTATTGCCAGGTCTTGGGGTCTTCGCCTGCCTGCCTGCCTGGTGCAGCTGTCTGCTAAATTAGACCTTGAGCCCCTGATAAGCCATCCAGTCATATTCCCCTTCTTGTCTGAGTCTTGAAGGATAGCTTTTTTTTTCTGCTGTCCCCCGAGAAGGTGTGACTGAAGTGTTTGATGATGTGAGGGGCCGCTAAGCAGGAGGGGCAGTGGGATGTCACAGGCGTTCAGTTTCTCGTGGGATTCAGAGAGCGTATGTACAACATCAGCCACCAGTGTATGACTTGATTTTATGCTGATTTATCAATTATTTCTACCCCTACAGCAATATATAGATGGTCTTAAAAAAGCTGAACTACCAAGTAAGAACTCTTTCCACCCACAAAGCTTACGCCTTGGAGTGCTTTTTTATCCCTGTGAGGAGGATATGATAATGTATGCAGTGCTCTACACACACCATTAGAATCATGAAACTTTAAAGCCAACATAGCCAGATAGAACATGACTCCACAATAGATTTTTAAGACTCTCGGATGGACACCCACAGTATCCCTCACTGTCTTCTAGTATATTGTAACCTAAATTTAGTACCAAGCTTTTTGTCATTGTTCCTAAAGCACTGTATAGTCAGAACCAGATGGACTGTATAACCATATTGTTAGTGTTGAGTAGGAAGATTATTATTTACGGGACGACACAAGGGATTAATGTTGGACTTATTTTTGTTCAATAAGATAATTTATCATCTGACATCTGTCTTTTTTAGTTACTAGGAAACACCATTGTATCCTGAAGTCTGTCCCTCAATGAGATTAGATTAGGTTTGAAGGGGAAGGCAGGGAAATGGTTGCGGGATGCGGGTACAAAGAAGAACATTTTGTTTACGCGAGGCAGTATTGGGAGCTCTGAAACACACACAGTCCAGAGATGGTCTTGACCAGATCCTGCTGTTTTTGGTGGAGGTGGATGGGACCCTTACTGAAGGTTACTTCTAGTAGTTAACAGAGGTCAGTCCCAGTGGAAACCGTCACCTTTCATCGCTGAAGACGTGCCTCCCCGGACAGAGGCCGAGCCGTGGACAGTGTTTACGTCACCTACCTCTTGGCAATGCGTCTCATCCCCCCCTCCCTCACAATCCTTTAACTACATCACTGTCCCTGCTCTTACTCTGACTAGCTCTCTCTCCCCGAGCTCTCCATCCGCTTGTTAGACTCCGACAGTGTGCATGCCAAAGATCATATCTCACCAGCACAAGAGCAGTGTTGAGGCAATTTCATTATCTCTCTTTTGTCTCCCCCTTTCTTGGGGGGATCAAGTGACGGATTAATACTCGGCGTAACGGATCGGGATTTCAACAAAGAGGGTTGGCAGTCAGATCATAGCTCCAGATATAGCTGTGGAGGATCACAGAGCAGATTGTGGTGCTCGACTATCCCCCTGATCCTATCCACACAATGCACCCTGACTGCATTCAGGACGTGTTGCTCTAATGGAAGTGAATCATGTCTAAGAACCACTTCCTTTTTGCTGCTTGATTCTAGACCTTCATCTGAAAGGGGCCAGGTCCTCTCTCCCACCAGCCTGTCACTGGAAACGACATGTACGTGGTTGTTTTACTGTTTTAGATTTACTGCTACATCTACACTTGATGACTACCCTTTCCAGCTTGGCCTTCTGTAGAAGTTCCACCGTTAAATTGAGCTGTGTTGTTAAGCCTCATCCCCTTCCCCGACAAATATGAGTGACCACCATCTTCACGTTACCAAGACTGGTCAATACCCACAACTCGTAACATCCTTTCTGAATTATATTATATATTGTTACCAAAATGTATCCTGTTTGTTCAATGATGTAAAAGCTATGGTGCTATGAGTTCTGTGGATAATATGGACAGTCTATACAAGGCAGGGGTTCACTCTCTTAAATGTACAGTGCTGCTTCTGAACCCTCGGTCTATCTCTGTCCTGGGAAATACTGATGTGTGTCCTGAACAGAAATGACAAGTATATTATCTGTTCATCCCTTACTTGTTGGCATCTTCATTATAATAGGTGTAGTCTTAACTAATAGGTTAGTGTCCACAGTGTCTCACCTCACTGTAAGGTTTAAATGGAGTTCAACATGTTTAACCAAATTGACCTGAAATCATCTGCTATTTACAACGATCTGTGCTAATCTAACCTAGTGTTGTTGTATGCAGACTGGTTGATGCCAAGCCAATTGTCATACCTGTATATTCAAAGTACTTGCTTTCAAGTGTGTTATTTTGTGCAATCTCCTGAGCACAGTGCTTGGTGTCTGTTTGTTTTGTATTTTCTGATCAATTCAAGCTTATGTGGGTCTACTTGTGCATGTGCTAACATTTTTACAAAGATGTGCAAGGTATTTCTGTTCTTCAAAGAGCAAACTGCAACCTTTTTTGCAGCTATGGTGATTTCATGAACATTCCCTTGTTGCCAATGTGCACCAGTGTGTCTCAAAAGTGAAAGAATAAGTTCTACCTCTGAAAAAATCCATTAATAACTTTAAAAGCAAATAACAGAGCTTATATAATTGGGTTTGCATTGACCAGGATAAAATATTTATATTACCTTATTTTTAGATCTTTTCGGTGGAAGGCTTTGTGGAAAGCCTTGGGGTAGGCTGCACGTATTCTGAGCCCTAAATCCTTCCTCTTGTATTTCCTGTTATGAGGAATACTGGTGTCCCAGTGCAATCCTGACTCAGGTAGTCATTCTGCCACCTTCTTCCATGAAGCCTTGTTTCAGAGGTAATGGTGGTAAACCTTTTTGCCCACCATTCTCCTTAGCTGTCTGAGTCAAGAAAAGCAGAACTGAACGTTCAACAGAGAAATGTATGCACAGAAGCTGAGTGAGTGAGTGAGTGATGAGAGGATGAGTTAAGGAAGGAGAAGCTAATGGTCAGTGGTAGCAACAACTGGACAAAGAGGACCCGATGGAGAGCAGCCATTCAGCAAGGACCTGCAAGCAGCCCAGAGCCATTTGACACAGATCACAGCCAATGAGCAGTTCATGGTGGGGGCCTAGGTAATGAACTGGAACATTGAAGGATTAGACACGGAGAGAGTGGACTGAAGTGGCCGGCACAGCCAAGTCCCTGAGGAGTCAGGAGGTAGGAGAACAGGACTGTGGAGATGCATTGAGGATAGGCAAGAAGGAGGTGGTAGTGGAAGGAGAACTAAAGGCAATCAGTGGAGGAGGAACAATAGTGCATGGCTGCTGGACAAGAGAGCACTGAGTAATTTATGTAATCACTGTGAGAAGGGAAGAAGGGCAGGAAAAAGTTATAATGGAAGGGTCCCTCACCACAGTGCACAGTTTGTCCATAACTGATTACATCTGCAAGTGAAAAGTAAAGACGGTACAGTGTCTCTTTTCTATGCTGTATACAACACCATTGGCCAATGATGCAAAGGCAATGGGGGGTGTCAATCAGTAGGGCAGGTCTTCCAGAATCCCTGTCCGTTGTCTCTCCACCAATCGTCTTTGTCCATAGCCCTTCCTTTGCACTCCTCTGTGTATCCTTCCACGGCCACCACTAGCGCTGTCATCTATGTGTCAGCCCGACAAGAGGTCCTACAACAGAGGGATTATAGGGAATGATTTGATTGGGGACAAGGTTCAGATCGCAGGCGGTACTGTAATATCTCAAAACTAGCATTATTTTTGCCATAGTCATGTCTTAATTGAATTATTTTTGTCTCTCTGTCTGAAAGGGAGGGGAAAATAGGACCAGAAATAGTAATATTTTGAGAGGCACAGTTGTCGAAGGAGACCACTCTTGAGGTCCAGGGAACAAAGGACAAGATCAGGTTAGAATTCATCTAACAGAAAACGTTCCCATCAAGGCTAAGAGAAAATCAATAGTGAAGGTTCAGGAAACAGTTGGTTTTTCTGTTTCACTGACTGCCTGGCTGCAGACTGTTTTCCAGTAAACTGTGATGGTTTGTCTCTGATTTGTAATAATACCGTGTTATATATAACCTGCATACAACAATATCACAGTTTACCAATGAGTAAGAGGCAAGAATGCAAGAGTGGAAGAGTTACACCATTAGATCATAAAACCAATTACTTACATTCCTACATTTTAAACAGCCTGATAATTGACCATTTCTATTTGTTATGCTTTTTAATTCTGTTAGTTTTCTCTCTTCAGATTGTCAATACTAATAGTGTCATAATGAATGGTTGAAGTAGTTACCTTAGCAGAGACTATGGATGAGGTCAAAGTGTAAAGAATAAATAAAAATGTTATGATCGCGTCAGACATGAATTAGACAGAAGAACCAGGTGCCTACTCCTTTCAATGAACAGGATTATTCATTGTATTGTTCTCAAGGGCTTTGTGTATAGTTCAACAGGCCACAGCTGCAGTTAGCAGAACCAAATGATGCTGTATCTCAGTGAACGAGTTATCTGTCCAGAAGTGCACATTCATTCTTCACATCTATTTAGAATCCGTCAGAATCCGTTTTTTGAAAGACTTCTATTTTTTGTGAAGTTCATGCTTCACTAAAGGTTATTTGGTAGTTTTTTTTTTCCAGCATACAAGCTGGAAAGCTCTATCTTGATTATTAATGAACAGCTATTTGTTTTTCTACAAAAATGGATCAAGACTCTTGCTATGGGTAAGGCCATGCAGAAAAGAATTGGTAGGACTGACTTGAAGTCCATTGCAGCATCTCATTTCACTTCACTTCGAGTTCAGAACGTTTATTTATGAGACGTCATGTGCAGGTTTTCTTTTGCGCATCAATGTTTGCGGGAAAATCTGCTACCTCTGTGTCAAACCGAGGCTAGTCTCCTGCTTGTTTGGTTCATACTTTTGTCTTAGCGTGTTTGCCCAATGCCTGTTGTACTGGATTAGTAGACTTGTATGCTCAACAATCACAGACTGTACAGGTTTGGGTAAGTGAATCACGGTTTTCTCTCCCCAAAAGTTGCTGAAGCTCTTAAATGTTTCTTGGGGACTTCTCCAATTCAGTGAACCTTCATGCTATTATAGAGTTGTGTCTGTCAGTGGGAGGCTGGCAGAAAGAGAAATAAGAACAGTTCAAGGCAAGTGAAGCACTGTACCCAGAGGGTTGGTCCAATTATCCTCTAATCCTTCTACCAGGGTGGCAGAGGCCCCCAGGTCTTTGAACTTCCAACTAAATTAATTAGTCGATGATCTATGAGAGTTTTACTCAATTTAAAGGTTATACAGTGACATATCCTACCTTATCCTATGACTCACAAGATTAAAGGGGATAGGCTATATACATAGATGGAAAGGGTAGGGCGCTGAAGCTAAGCTACAGTAACAGGGAAGCTGAAAAATGTATGTCCTCTGATCCGAAAATATGCGGTGACAAGAGTGGTGAAGGGCGAGCAAAGAGAACCTGCCTAATGGATTTCCAACTCTTTCCTTTGCGAGTTAATGGACTGGAACTTTGCTTTCAATATTTCAGAGCACATTAAATTTGGAAGGCTTTCATTGTCATCAGAGCGTGGCGGGTGGGAGTGCGGTTGGAGCACCTGTGGCAGAGCAGCCCAAGCAGTGTTAACGGGCCGCTTCAAAGCTTCCAGAGATCAGTCCTACAAACAAACACATTTCAACTCAAAGGTTTGTCGATTTGGGAAATATGCACTCAACTGATGTGAAATGCACTTTGGTTGGTTGAAGGGTGCACATGACAATGTAGAGCCAGCGGCACGGCCAGGGGTGATTCTGTTTAGACAGAGAAACAGAAACACTCGGCTTATCACAGACCTTCACCCAGAGCGTCTTCTCTGTCCCTGTCAGGAATGCAGAGCAGCACTGCCAACGCCGGAGATTAGTCCGAGGCCCTGCAGTAATTAAACAAATGTGAGCCCCTCGCCATGTCTAACGAGGTGACTGCCACTTGGGAGTTTGCCCTGTGTGTGTGTGTGTGTGTGTGTGTGTGTGTCTGTGTGTGTGTGTGTGTGTGTGTGTATGTATGTACCAATGCAAATGTTGGCCAGGCCCTGCTCGGTTCTGTGTCAAAGTGCGTGGAGAGCCGAACCTTATCCAAACATATGATATGATATTCCTGGCACGTCTTGCTTTCTTGTATATGCTGATCTTGGAATTCCGAAGTGTATGACCACCCATGGTCCCATTCTTTAATTAGTCAAGAAGTGAACTGTGATATCAGAGTTACATGGTGGTGCCGTTTCAGCATTGACCAAGCAAAAGATGAAAGAAGACTTCCTGTATCTTTACTGGAAATGTTCTTTTTATCCGTTATGAATATAGAGCAAGAAACTGAATAATGCATGTAAAGAAAATATACGAGAAGGGAATTCATTTTTTGGAACCTTTAAGGTAGCGTGCTACTTAGAAAACTACGAGAAAGCTTTAGAAGGCTTTAGAAGGCTTTCTCAGTACTGAGTAGGAGCATTGCTGTTACTACAGAATACGTAGTAGAAGGTGATTTACCATGCCATGGCATTGGTGTTATCATTTTCAATTAATAATTAGTCTCCACAATGAGGAATTTGACTGAAATTCACGTCATTCCTTTCTGGTTTTGTGGCTTTATATAGTTTGATCAAGGGGAAGAATTTAAAGTGTGAAGAATGAAGAAAGAATACCAGATTTGTCCTGTAGGCATGGAAATTCTCACGAAGCGCAACGACAACAGTCACAACAAATATCAACAATTGTTTTTAGATGCATACAACAATTAGTGCTTTGCGGCCGTCAAATGCAATGAATGCAACATAACCTAAGGTGGGTTGTGTACTTCTTAACACATGGGATCCTTCTCTGTGATTATACTGTACATCCAATCAGTTCATAACCACGAGTGGTGGCATTGAAAACCACCCAGTGCCATTGTGAAAAATATATACATTCAGTTATACAATCTCCTTCAAACAAAATACTGCCTTAGGTCTGCTTTCCTGGCTTCATTCGTCCAATTCGTCCCAGTGTACCTTGGAACATACAGTATACCTCTCTTTGAAGTGTGGCTCTGCCCCCTGCAGTGTTAGTCCATGCCACTACATGGGTCTTGCTGTATGGCTTGTGTGTGTGTGCATGCTTGTGTGTAGTCCAGTGTGTGCGTGCCTTTGATTGTGTTTCTTTTTGGAGAGACGGAAAGCGTGAGACGGGGGAATGCATTAAATATGCAGTCTTGTGTATCCATTCCATTTTTAATGTCCACGCTGAGCAAAAGCCAGGAACAAACACAACAATCACCTGTTCCCAAGGACAGGGCTTAAAAAAAATGAGGTGCACACAGAGAATGGCCTTCAAGACCTTACCGGAATTCAAACTGGGATGTGAGATTGAGAGGTCAGACGTTACATTGCATTTCTAAGTTACAGTGTGTTCGTGGGATTATAAAAGAAACCGTTTCCTCTCACTTTGCTGGAAGACTGAGTCCCTGGTTTAGCCATGGTAAAAGTCACCGCCTTTGCAATGAAAATATATTGCGGGTCTGTAGAGATGATCCTTCTTGCTGTACACATTCTCATAGCAGCCTAGACATACTTCCTCACAAGAAGCTTTTACAGTAGACTTCCCTGAAACAAGTGAAACGACGGTGTCGTTTATGTAAAGTACATTTTTTTCATTGGTCCAATTAAAAATCATGATTTCTGGTGGCCTTAAAGCAATAACGCTCCTCACAGAACAACTTGAATGACTACTTTAACCGAAATCCTATTTTCCCTTCAAACCAGAGGTTGTTTGTCGTTTCATTCCCTCCAGGATCGGATCCAGACCAGCATGGTCTCACGGTCAAATCTGTGGTTTCGTCTTTCATTGACCCTGTGCCCTGCATATTTTTGGCTTTAATCAAGAATACAATGTGTGGTGCACCGAATAGCAGAATTGTGTGACATGAGTGCGTCTGTTTTCCTCAGGTTCCAATTCTGGAAATCACATTTTTGAAAGTAAATCAGAAAGTACATTTTTGGCAGGATATCATTTGTATTTGTCAGTGGCCGTCGACCAGTAAATGTGACGTGATGAGGGGTCGTTATTTTCCTGGGGTGTGGCACTAAACACAGCTCTTTGATCATTTCCACTGAAGGTGTTGTAGTCACCACAGACCCACGGACAATAGAGAGTGAAAGAGAGAGCTAGAGAGGCTCAGGATTGGGTTAAAGATGCATGGGGCTTATTTGCAATGATCAAACCCATCGGTGTGATACTTTAATGATTACGTATGCCTTTTCCGCACACTATGACAACCACGTCACAGCTTACAAAGCACAGTATGGGGAAAAACTGTTTGCAAGTTAGATTTGCAGCCTTGCATTCAAAATGATGGTAATGAAATGTGACTCTGCAGGCACAGAGACTCCACACTCCATTCAATTAAGAGACCAGTAAATGTGACGTGATGAGGGGTCGTTATTTTCCTGGGGTGTGGCACTAAACACAGCTCTTTGATCATTTCCACTGAAGGTGTTGTAGTCACCACAGACCCACGGACAATAGAGAGTGAAAGAGAGAGCTAGAGAGGCTCAGGATTGGGTTAAAGATGCATGGGGCTTAGTTGCAATGATCAAACCCATCGGTGTGATACTTTAATGATTACGTATGCCTTTTCCGCACACTATGACAACCACGTCACACACACACACACACACACACACACACACACACACAATCAATACACACACTTATAAACACACACACACACACACACACACGCACACGCACACATCCACTCTTTCTGCCAGCCTGCTGTTTTGCCTGCCAGCGGCTCTTCCATAGCCAATTAGTTTAATTGAGAGCTAATCACGTTATTTGAGATCATTAAGAGCAGGCAACTTCTTCAGATGGGCAGAAACCATCTTAGGCTGTCATGATTCTTCTGGAGGCCCATATGTGACACGCCACAACTCTTTTTTTCTTCTTCTTCAATTCCTGTTTTCATTCAAGTCCTAACCATATACCCACATTACGAGTTGTAACATTTCGAACTCGAGGCTGAGGAGTTTAGATTGGAGAGAGTTATAGTTTGGTTTTCACGTTTGTAGACATAGTGCTAGTTGCACTATGCAACATTCAATATTTTATCAAATGCCGAGAGAGCTGGTTTAGATGGAATGCTGCTTTATGACAAATCCTCAGCTTCAATAGGACAGAGGTGCTATGGCTAACTGTACAAATGTATTCAATGTAATCAAATACAAGCAAAGGTTTTTCTTACAAAAAAATTCACTTTGACAGATCAACAAAGCTGCAGTCCACATTCTTGCCATGCAGTTTCTATCAACAAAGGGTCCGACTGCCACCTATTGATTCATACCTTTATTGAAGCGAGTGAACATCACATTCCAGTGAGTCATGCAGAAAAGAAGTCTTATTATGTAGTCAGATGTTTGTGGAACTAACCATGGAGGTACTACTTCAAAACTAATCTCAGTTTTCGTTTCCAAAAGTAAGGATTAGGATTTTGAGCGAAGAAATCCAAAACCAGTACTTAAGGGCTATATCCGGCCACTCCAATGCACAGTGTAAATAGACTCCCAATATTTATGGTAAATGCACATGTGGAATATGAATACAAGGTCACATTTATATACTGAGAATTTGTTTGAATACAAAAACTATCAAGTAGATTTTGGTGCATAGTACTCCATTGGTTTTATTCTGATATTTCCTGTTGATTCCAAGTTGACGATGTGAACATAATTACATTGGACTGAAGTAATAATGTGATGTGAACGCTCAGCAGGACACCCTGGAGAACCAAGAACATAGAGGTAAAACACTGAAATGGTTTCTATTTACAAAGTTTACAAAGTCCATACTCCTATCATCTTATTGCCAAGTCTAAGACAGTGTGTGAGTGTCTCTAAAACCAGGAGAAAACAATAAATCAAGTACCATTCATATACAAGTCATTCAGATTTCAAAAGTATTTGTGAAGTCTGTAGGAGCCCCTGGAACAATCGTGGTGAACATTTACGTAGATTGAGGGACCGCCACTAGGACACGGTGAGATGCCTATTGCCAATGAACTCAACCTCCTAAAGCAAAGCATTCTGAGGACTTCCATGCCGTTGGTAAAAGATGGCTCTCTCCGTGTCAAAAGGTGACTGAGTCCGTGGCTATTTTGAGAAATGTGTGAAGGAAGTCAAAAACATGAGACCACTCCAGAACATTTGATCCTGATAGTTCTATGTGGACATCTTGCGGTAGCATGGGCGTGAACTAGAAGGAGTAGGCATGAGCAGAGTGTATTTTACCTAGCATTGAAGTAATATCATATCAAATGAGAGACAGCGTGTGTGTAACAGGATAGAGAAAAGGGAAGCCCTGGTAAAATAGTCCCACTGAGCGACACACACAGCAATTCATAGATTATTTCTGCGACAAGCACATGTGCTAATTTAAACATTAGGGAGTTGATGGCACACTGATAACAAGACAGTGTGTGTGTGTGTGTGTGTGTGTGTGTGTGTGTGTGTGTGTGTTTCATACATTCTCTTTCAGGTATTATTCTAGATCTGTTATTACTGTCTAAAATTTGAAGTGGAAGATGAATTAACAAAATTAACTATTTTACAGCTAAGACACACTTTGAAAGTTCTTCCATGGCATGAGAATGTGTGACACATGCACCTTAACATATCACGCAATTACATGTTACATTGCCCAAGCTAAAGTTTCAAAAAACAAAATAAAAATCTTATTTTTCCCATGCCACCTGCTAGTACTGGTTTGCCCCAGAGTATTAAACACACAGTGCCACAGGGAGAAGGGCTGCAGTTGACCTGGGCTTGGAAAAAGATGTGACCGCACAAGCTGCTACAATAACAATCTATTTCTGTATGAAATTCAGTTCATTCTCAAGGTCCGCCATGGAGCCTGGTAACCAGCATGATCCTAGAATGCTCCAGTCCCTGTGCTCATGTCATGGTCAGAAGAGGGGACTGCAGTGCCTGTGTAGGTTATGAGGTATCCAAAGCTCGTGGCTTGGCTTTCACTGCCCTGCCCCTCTTAATGCTACAGTCCTGCTTTGAGCTAGCGTGTGTCTTTAACTATGTTTGTGTGTTTTTAGTGAGGTTGGAAGGAAAGGCGTCCACTGGAAAACCTTCAAAGGCGTGGCTTGCTTCCTTCCTTAGCTACTTTAGCTAGTATTCTACATATTTCCGCCGGGCTGTTTGACTACGTGAAGTTGGCTCAAGTGAGGCTGTGCCAAAGGAGCAGTAGCTCAAGCCCCCCTCCCTCGTCTACCGTCTCTATCGTTTTCACTACAACGTTCCACGCTGGCAAGCAAAGCAGCAGAAGAAGAAAAGAGCGTGCTAACCATCTCTCAGCCAACGTTTACGGTTTGGTGAATTTGTTTGTTGGGTAAAGGAAGATCTGCCTCCATTTCCAGGTGGTGGTTGCTAAGGTGTTCGGTGGCCACTCTTGAGAGCTCTCCATATTGGAGGTTTTTAGTAGTAGTGAGGGTCCAGGAGAGGAGTGCTCCCCGTCGTTCAGAGTCTTTCATATTTCTAAGAGGTACTTGGAGGGAACCATCCCTCGCTTCTTGCCACTGCTGAGCTTGAAGAACCCTTCATTTTCTTCCTTCTTCCCCACACAGATCTGCAGGGAGGAGAGGAGTAGAAGAGAAAGGAGAGAGACAGAGAAGAAAGAGCATGGGAGCCAATTGGTCAGGAAACATAAAAATATACTGTAGGCATGTCATTACTTAGGCCTTCTCATGGATGTTTTTATCCAAACCACATTACAAAATTGTGAGTGGATTCAATTTAGAAGAACTCCTGTACCTGACCTTGCTACATCAATTCAGCAAAATACAAACTAGACCAGTGCTTAGCTTTATCGACCCAGCTAAATAGAAATACAATATCAATGCTTGGCATTATACAACATTTTCTTAACGGCCTCGTCGGTCTACTGGGAGCCCAGAATAGCTTGGGAAAACTGCGAAATCTGTGACAGCTCCTATGTTTATAATTGAACTACATAGATGTAGCAGCATATTGATCGCACAGTTGTGTATAAGCGAAGCGTGTTTGGTGTCGCTTGTCTACTGAAGTCCCTAGTTCACCTGGGATTCTTTAACCGTCATCTGGCCTTTCTCCCGGTTGCCATGGAAACACTCGGTGACCTTCCATACGCGCTCACCGGGGCGCACACGCTGCACAAAGTTAGCTGGGAAGAAACCCAACTTGTCATTGCTTTTTCCCTGCGAGACACACACACACACACACACACACACACACACACACACACACACACACACACACACACACACACACACACACACACACACACACACACACACAATGGTAGACATGAGTACCTGTGGTATCCAGCCTTAAATCATTGTTATTGTAGGTACAAAGAGAATGGGTTCAAGGGCATGTGGGTAATGCAGTTATTAACCTAGAGCATGAATTATAGTGGAGCCACTACAAAAGCAAACAATTACCTTTTTCTATGTTTGCTACACTCAACCTCCCATTTCGCAATAGCACCAATTAGCTGAGAGGGCAAAGCAAAGACAATAGCGCTAATATCAGAGTCCTATAATTAGAGTATAATTCATTCCACAAGGCTGTGTGTGTCACCATTTTCCTTTCCCTTTGGTTAGACTGTGTTTTGTTTGCCCCAAACATGTTTTGAGAATGTTTTGTTATTTTGAAGGTGCCTAAGAGTGTTTCAGAGCCGTGCGTGTGCGACTTTTTTAGTCTGAGGTGAGCTGTTCTGTTGAGGTGTGCTCCCCTCCATTAAGATGCCAAGGCTCATGAAACATTCATTGGTCTGCCCCTACCCTGTCCTGCACCCCTTTATCCCTGTCTCCTTTAAATCCATTACTAGGAGTCTAAAGGAACCCTTACATATGTGGTCACTTTGTGGTTGTAGAGCGTGTGCTCTTATATTGAAAGGGGACAGCGCGTTCAAGATCTGAAGCACTGGCCACACTCCTAAGACCACCAGAAGATACACACATATATGTTCAAGGGTTCCTTGTATGCTTGTATTGTCTATTGTGTGTCAATAGACAATTCAAAAACTCTGCATTCGATGTAATGGACAGTCAAAGTAAACCTTTATTCATAACAAAGAACAGAATGTAATCCTTTCAGCGCCGGTTAAGAATTTAAATGTATTTTTCCAGGGAACGTGAAAGACTGTTACGGTATAACACCATCTTGCATCAGGGTTTGTTTTTGGCAGTTGACAGTTCTGTTCAACACCTTGTGTAGCCAATCGTGCCTTTAACAATATGTGTATGCTTTTTACAGCAAATTCCCCCTCGGTAACATATAGATGAGATGATAAAAACTGATGAGAAAAACGTTTTTCAGTACGTACTTAAAACAGGCAAAAATGCAACGAACTGAAGTGGACCTCACCTTCCACCAGTCCTCATTGGAGTCGTCAGTGACTTGTACTCGGTCGCCAGGCCTGTGTGGAAACAGTTTCCATGGTGTTCAGCCTGAGACAACACCTGCCATTTCTTATGAATGAACCGCAAGACAACTAGCTACATGACCCCCATGCCACAACGTTTGTATTTGTGAAAGTTTCACTTGAGCATGAAGAGAATGTTTCGAAGCTCTTTCGACTTGGATAGAGACTTTTTCTATAGATGATAAGTGTGAGGAAGTAGAAGGGACTCACTCTTGGGAAGAAAAGACTGTTGAAACCTACAGAAGTCTGTGTTCAGATGTGGCTTTGTGTCAGACATGCATAATTCAGTTTATCACTATGATGTAGTTACAAATACACACCCGCAAACACACACACACAAAGAAATATATATGTGCATACGCATACACACA
>JAPMUY010004608.1:67500-82500 GCA_026901105.3 Galaxias olidus
TCGTGACAGGGTGACTCAGAGATGCTGCCGAAGCCGGAGCGACTCCTGTGAGCCAGTGAAGTCCCGTAGCGCAGCGCCTCGTAGACGGGGTCAACGCTCCCCTTCACATGCGCTGAACGCCCCCACAAACACACACACACACACCACACGCACAGAGGGGGAGTCGCCGTCACAGAATGCACTGCGTTTTAGATTGTTACTCTGTCACACTCCCACAATCAGCAGACAAACACAGAGAGCACTTGTGCTGGTGTAAGACCTGTGTAGTATGAATAGCCACGAAGGCACGTTGCCACAGCCAGACAAGTATATCTGTGTTGAGGGGATTCAGAGGTGGAGACAACGAGAGGGGCTGGGCTCAGAGTGAGACCACAGACACTGTTGATAGTGTGGGCTCAGAGTGAGACCACAGACACTGTTGATAGTGTGGGGTCAGAGTGAGACCACAGACACTGTTGATAGTGTGGGGTCAGAGTGAGACTACAGACACTGTTGATAGTGTGGGCTCAGAGTGAGACTACAGACACTGTTGATAGTGTGGGCTCAGAGTGAGACTACAGACACTGTTGATAGTTGACTAAAGACATTGGGATCCATGGGGATGTGTCTGCCTACTCCCACCATTACCGACGGCAACATGGTGTGACAGACGCAGGTCTCCTCTACAGGATACAGGCTGTCTGTGTGGGGGCTTCTCTGTTTGTCTACGAGAGAGGCTTTCAAAGCGACTCATTCTGTTGCACCATCACAGAACGTGTCAGAAGTTGATAGTTTATTCTTAAACTTTTTTTTATTGGTCGAATGAGGAGCAAAACTTTAACACGGAAAAGGTGGAAATGGGGACTGAAGGGGTAAAAAAGGGATTTAGGAACAGCCTCACTCATATGCACCGTGTTGAAGTGGGTGTCATGAGGGACAAGTGACGGACCGCTCAAAGAGAACTCGCGCCCACACACACGCCACTGAACCAGAAACAACGGGATATACTTCTAATATTATCCTGAATAACCATGGATCAAAATACACATCTAAACTCACGCTAGCACACACACACACACACACACACACACACATCTAAACTCCCGCCAGCCCCCCCCCCCCCCCCCCCACACACACACACATCTAAACACACGCCAGCCCACACACACACACACACTCACCTTGAGCCATAGGAGTCTCTTTGACAACCCCTAACATATCATTAGTGAGGAGAGGGGAGCTGAAGTTTCGTTTGAAGGCTCCCGTCTGGCAAGGACGAGATAGGAGAGAAGGAGAGAGGGAGAGAGAGAGAAGGAGAGAGAGACAGGGAGATGTATATAAATAGACGAACCTTACTGGCCTACAGTTACCTGAGCAGATGCGATCTGAAATATGCAAAGGTCAGAGAAACCTTTGTGGGAAAACAATCGTCTGTTTGTGGCCATCCAAGGAAAATGTGTGTGTGAGCCACTGACAGAGGACAGTGTGTGTGTGTGTGTGTGTGTGTGTGTGTGTGTGTGTGTGTGTGTGTGTGTGTGTGTGTGCCCAGGAGGAGGTTGACAATGTCTGACAGTCGTTGCACAGTATCCAGTTCAGAGGTCACAGTGAGAGGCGAGGCTGTCATCTTAAGACTGGCTGAGCAAGGAGACAGGTGGGGGGGGGGGGGCGGCGGGGGGCTATTTTTAGCTGTGCTGGAGTGAACTGTACCTGCCCCCTCGGCTCATGTCACAACAAAGGCTGTCGTCATTTTACAGGAAATCAGCCACATTAGCAATGTCACACTGGGTGTTCAGTCTTGCCTCCGTATTCACTTGAAATAAGGTGGAAGGGGATTAACAAGAGTGGACAGTTCAAAGCACGGGGTTCAGAGGGGTTCAATCATATCCAGACTACCTAGAAATAGTGCAAAATATCACTCTGAGCAGTAGATTACTTTCGATACAATTAATTACCACTGACTTTGCCACATTGCAAAAAAATATGTTGACAGAAGAGGCACCTCGCTGGAAAGTCTACCGTACTTTGTCATAACGGAGCTTCCCTTTCCAGGGGTGTAACTCCTGGTGTGAGCCAGGTGTAACTTCTTATCCTCCCCCCAGCAGGCTGGGAGTAAGCAGGGCCTGTCTGAGCTCCAGGAGCTGTGGATGAAGGACAGGCTGCCCTGTGAACTGTCAGAGACGGCTGCAGGCGCTGGGAGAAGGCGGAGGAGCCCCTGCAGAGCAACCCTGGGCCATGCCGCCTTATTGACACTCTCATATTCTCCTGCTTCCGACAGCCACATCACAACCTACAACAAAGAGCTGAACAGGAACAGCCAACGCAGATGGTCAGAGGAGAAAGGCGGAGAGAGGTGTGAACGATGTGTCCAGCCGCTTATGCACAACAACGTGGTGAGCTTGACGGAAGACTAACATTTTCGGTTGTTCAGATGAATCGACCACCAAACGTCTGTGGGCATGTTTTCACCCCCCTTAATGCAGAGCGTGCCAGTGGTGGGATCCCTAGTCTGGGGACTTGGTTAGATTACAAATGAAGATTTGGAGGAGGAGCCCTGATGGAGAGGGCTTAGTAGCGTGGCCAGATGTTGCTCTGATCAGGCATGTTCAACGCGAGCGTTGACAAACATGCTGGCTCCTCTGTGTCGGAACTTTAATCAGGGAGGGGGACCCCTAGTGACATCAGACCAGTGAAATCGATGTTCACATTTTGCCGTTGTAATGTATAGTTAGGATGTACTCTGTGATTGTTTATAAGTTGTTATTCACTTTGATCCCCTGTTCTCTTAGAGGGATCCCATCCTCATTTACAATTAGAACCCCCTGTAAATTACTTTCATGCAATTTATTTTTCTTGTACCTTCAAAATGGATGTGACAGCAACAGTGAACGAAGCCCCCTACCACCTACATATATATTTCTTTTGCTATTGTCATTCATAGATCCATCAACTGCATATCAGGTAGCTATAGTTCACACAAGTTCTAGTGTAAGTAGACTGATTGAATAGATCAATTACATTTCTCCTTGCCTTTCAACTACCCATAGCAAAACAAAAGAAAAACGGGCCATGCAGCCTACTGTGGTGATTGGACTGGGGGTCAGTATGGACAGTATGACTGGAGCCCAGTACTATGCTGGTAGTTTCCTTCACACTGGAAGAAGCTCATTGTGCTTCTCAACATCCATCGTCTACACTACCAGATTCACAATTCCCTTAGCTCGATCAGCAAATAACTGCATTCCTTTGTTTTTTTACGGAGAACAAGTTGAAAAACGACACAGATGTTTTATGACTCCCTCTACACCAAGGGATGGAAGAGAGGTGCCTCTGGCTATAATGTGTCTGAAGCCTGTAGCAGGCCAGACATCGTCCTGCCGTTCTGCAATGGGCCTAATCCCTGCCGTGATGAGTCTGCAGCGCGGGCACTGGGGGCTGGGCTCCGGCCTGCCATGTCATAGCCCCGGGGGACCACGTGGGCACCAAACCCTCCGCATTTCACACTCCATTAGCCACGCGGCCTGGCCAACGGAGATATACATTTTCCCAACAACTTGAGGGGAAAAGGCCGACAACGTCATCTCCAGGCAGAGCGAAGGAAGAAGCGTCTCTGAAGAAGAGAGGCTGAGAAGAGAGAGGAAGATGACGCAAACTAAATGAATGAATGAATACGCGGCTGCCTCCATCCAGTTATCACTTTGGCCCCTTGTACTACAAAGCTTTTGCTCCTTTTAGTTTATTTTTTGCATTCCGAGTCACAGTGGGTAATTTAATACAACCCCGCCCACTCTGTCTCTGACGCTCATGCTCTTTTACGGCTGTCTGTGTTACAGAGCCCTGGTCAATTTGCCTTCCATTTATAACTCCTCTTTCTTTTTATACCCGCGCTGGCAAGACGGGAGAAAGTGTTTAATCTCCTTTGAACAACGCCGGGTCTCTGGAGGCTAAGCGTGTTATCTGAACGCCACCGGCCGCACCGACCCCGACAGATTTAGAACAGCCAGACACGTTTCTTTAAAACAAACCAGTGTTTCCCCCAAACCACGGGGGAATGGCTCTACCTCCATTTCCTACTGTCCATCAAAGTTGATATCTCAAAGCTAGGTTCTAGTGTCTGGTTGGTATGGGTATTGCATTCTCTGACCTCTGTGAGGTCAGCCAGGTGCGGAGTGTCAGGTAAGAGAGGCTGTGGCGGGCCCCATGTCTCACCTTTCCATGGCAGGGCTGCTGGGAGAGCTCAGATAAGCACCAGAGGTGGGCGCCAAACTTACAGGTCTTACAGCGCAGTCCCTGTTTGGAGTTCCCTGGACACAGAAGAAGAACGCAGAGGAGAGGTTAGGGGTCTACTCAGAGGGGGAGCTCTTTTGTCACTTCCTGGCAGCATGGTGCCACGTTCAAACGTGTAGCACAATGTGAGCACATTCCAATGAAGATGGTGGTGCATGCATCTTATACTACGGTAGTTGACAATGCAATATTGTTTTTCTGTTGGCATCTGTATAGCTGCTCCATACAAATACAGAGACCCCATAGTTCAGGTAAGAGCAGATCAGTATTATTGAAGAGACTCCCCTGTGAGTCTGTAAAAAGTATTACACATGAACGGGTGACACGATATGTTCGTTCTTTCCTTTCATTTGTCACCCGTCTGTAGATACAGATACATTTGTGTTTTTTTAATCAAAACCTTTTTGTGTGTGTTCTTACAGAGTCTATGGGAGGTACAGGTCCATTATAAAAAACAATAAACCTTTGCTGTGTTTGCACTTAGAATAGAATAGAATGAGACCAACATTCATTAAAAACTGAAACTAGCACGTGCATTACCCGTGGTCAGGGTTGTGGCTTAGCCTGCTCACCCTGGATTATGTGTTTGCATTGCTGGCAGCAGGTGTGCTTGCGGAAGACGTGCTCCTGGAAGCAGTGGGTGTGGAGGAGCCGCCGCTGGGCCTGCAGCTGAGCCTGCAGCTGGGCCTGGAGCTGGGCCTGGAGCTGGGCCTGGGAGCTCAGGGAGAGGGAGGGGCTGGCCGAGGGCGAGTGGGACGACAGCGAGGGGTTGGGGCTGAGGGAGGGTGACAGGGAGGGCGAGCCCTCGCTGGTCAGGGGCCCCTCCGGGATGGCGGGCGGGGACGGGGGAGGCTGGGCCTCGGAGATGAGGGACGGGGGTCGGCGTGCGTCGCCGTTGCCGCGCTGGAAGAAGTTGTCCACGCTCTTGCTGCGCATCACCGACTTGAAGGACAGCGAGCGCTTCAGCCTCTGCAGCTGCAAAAGGGAGAGAAGGTTCTAGGTCAGTGTCATGACAAATCACCAGAGAATCACAGAGGGCTGGTGGTTCATAGTCTGGGGGGAGTGAGGGTGAGGGCGAGGTGGTGCATCAGATGGACCTGGTGAGTGAATGGCTGGCGGCACGTTAAACCCTACGCCCACCTCTGACTGCCCTTGCCTCACCAGACTTGGCTGCCACTCTCCCAAACTTCCCGGCTTGAATCAGAAATGTGCTGTCCCCAGCAAATCGTCCCTAGTCAATACCCCTTAAAATTCAGATTTGATTAGTTTTATTGAGCGGTTCGCTCCTCCGTGCGAGCACCAATGTTTACTTTTCAACTCCACCTGCCCCATTTCCGCTGGGTTTATCTTGGCTCCGCTCACAATAATGGCTCACAATAATAAGATGATGGGGAGTTGGAGGCACTGAGCTCCCATATATGGTAATAATAGCTGCCCTGCAAAGTCACTCATCAATAGAGCAGCCTGCAGAATGAGGGCAGTAAGAGTGAGAGGTGTCTTGGATGACAGACTCACTGTGGTGTTTACCAAAGGTCCCTCGTTAGGGGCTACTGTCCCATTTCACTTCATACATGACCTGTCTCTGGTTTCACAGTAAGAGGTCAGTTTGTGTCAGCCTCGGGTTTATTTCCTCTTCTGGGAATAAATGAAACGTCTCGGTTTTCAATGCTCCTGCTCGGAAGTGGATGATGTTCCTGTTCGGCGCGGCACAGCTGATGCACCTGGACTTTCTCCGGACCAAACTCGGAGGGATGGACCCATGACGACAATCGATGGTGTTCAACAGAGCAGTGCTGTAGGGCTCACACTGAAGAACCAGATCCCCCTCTTCCTCTCAGTGCGTCCGTGTTGTGTGCACTCTGTCTAGCAAACACATCCCCTCCCCCCCACATCTGTGAGAACTCCCAGAGCCCGTGTGGCTCCTACGACCCTGAGAAACGCTCATCAATAATGTGGAGCAGGTTCCTATTCCTCTCTCTAAAGCTATGGATCCGCTGCTGCAAATTAGTGTCAGTGATGAAAGCAGCCCTCTCCCCTGACCCATTAGCGGGAGCATCTTCAGGGTGTTTTTCTACAATGAGCTGCATGCATGCCCATTTTATGGGCTTTTTGGGAGGACTGAGTAGTGGCCCATTCAATTATGCTATCTGACGTTCTTCTCCACTTTTTCTAACCATTTGACCACATTAACTATTTCTCCATTACAGGCCTATGCTATGCTGTAGGGTGACTGATGGCGATCGGTCCGACCACACATAAAAATCTGCTTAGCTTTAGCAGTAACAACTGAATGTCAGTTGAAAAGGACCGCAATGGCGCATTTCATTCACAAACACAACAGGGAATTGAGCCACACTATCAAAATTTTCAAATATTCCTTCCAACGAACAGATCTCTTTATTAAAATCTCCACACCCAGCAGAGCTGTGGTAAAAATAAGCACTGCTTACACCCACTTCCCAGCCAAGTTCACTGAGTTCATACACTGATAAACGATGGAGGCTTCCACTCTCTCACTATTCAGTAGAGCTGCTGAGCTTGTCAATCCCACCAGAATTGGTCTTTGGGCTGGGCTTCAGGGCTGTCAGAGCCCTAGTTCAGCAGCAGGCAGGGCGCCGTGGCCTCTCTCTCCCTGCGTGACGCTGTGTGCTGTGTGGGAGCCGGCGAGGTGACAGCCAGGCGTGTCCCGTGGGTGCTTTTACACTCAGGCGCCCGGGCCCCAGAGACACGGCAGCGTCTGAGTCACAGCTGCGGCGCACAGCCCCTACATCTGGGTAGAGGTGTGCGCGCGCTCGTGTGTGTGTTCGCTTAGCCATGGCAGGCAGGCAGGCAGGCAGACAGGCACAGCACGTTGGCATCTTCCAGCTCATAAGACTAGGGGGTACTATTTTTTTCATTGGAGCCTAAGTTAATGGTGTCTGAACAGCCACTGGTCTATTTGGACCTGGGGCCTGTCACTGATGAGCCAGCCAGTTCCAAAGGTGTGCATTTAGGGCATATGGCTGTGTTTAGTTTGTCTAGGTCTGTTGGGGTCTTGTTTGGCCTTGGATGACCACCGCCGAAAAACAATTAGATTGAGATCGTAAGAAAATCTATAATGGGGTGTCAGAAGACATATGTAGCAAGAAGGGGAGCTCGCCAAAACAGCACCACACAGAGTAAGAGACCAAAAGCTTTATGGAGCCAGAGTAGGGTTTGGGATGAGCAGAGCTGTGCTGGAAATGCCCCCCTCTTTTCCCTTGTCTTTGAACCCCCCACAATGCGCTCGGGACCTTTTTCTCTCCCCCACAGACAGACAGACAGGTGGCACAGAGGCAGAAGCAGGCATCGCAGCCTTGTTCTCTGCCCGTTTGAAGATGAACGCTGCACAGTGCGACGGTTGGCTATAAATAGGCTGTTGTGAGATGCATGGATAAATGAATGATTAAGGGGAATGGGCGTCCACATGACATGCCTGTGAACAGCAACATATTGAGCAAAGAGGCACCCTGCAACAGGTACAAAGCAGTAGCGTCTCACCAAAGAACTTCTCAAAGATAGGTTGGCAATGGACAATATCAATACCAAACATAGCATTATTAGAAGTACAGTCGTAGCTTGAAGTCGTAGTTTCCATCTTATGCCATGATATGTTACCTACTTTGCGGAAGATCATTGGGTACTAGTTGTTCCGCTGTACAAGACGTTGTGACTATCATTTATCTATTAAATTACACGATATCAATGTGCCCACAAACACCTGTGGAGAAAGTGAAATCACAAAGTGACAGTGGTCTGTAAATCATTGATTCGATAGTGTGACTTCATAATCTAGCCATTTAAGCAATGAGTCTATTTGTTTTATTTCAGTGTTCAGGGAAGGCCCATGACTCAGTGGTGCATTGCCTCACAGAACAAGCCCCACCTGTTAGTGCGTCGTGTTTGAGTATGTATTGAATGAGGCGAGCAGCTCCAAATCCACCACTTTAAAAGGCTTATCGGCATAAGCGGCTTTAGCAATTAGCATTTGGTGGCTGCAAACACTGGCCCTTTGATGTCTTGAAGCATTGATATTACAACATGCATTAATATTCTAATAACAGGTTGATTGTGATAGCCACATTTTCATGGCATTGTGACCTGAAAGGGTTTTTTCCATAACACAAGCACATGTGAAATGTGGATCTGACAGCTGCCAGAGAAAGATTAAACCCAGGTCTCTCTTACTTAAACGAGAGGGGATTTGGGAGCTGTTTGCAACATGACACCAGAGTTCAACGTTCTTTAAGCTTTTGATGGCTGGCTTTCCTTTAGTCGCACACACAGCACACACAAACGCACACACTAACACAAACAACCCGCCAACAAACCAGATGTAACTCAGGCTGAAATACCTACAGTGCAAAAAGAGAAGTCAGACCAAACGCACCTGAAGAATGATATATACAGTACCTATCCCCTCATCAAGCCCTGCTCTCTCTATCCTTTCAGCTATTCCTAACATAACATATGTCTCCTCTACGCCACTAAATGTCTCTGGAGGTTTGTGCATCAGTGTTTGGCTTTTTCAATGCTGAATTTGGAGTCTTTGCTTTAACTACTTACACTTTGTAATTCTACGTATAGACCAGTTGGACTTACAACATGTGTAGCCACACTCCGTATGACTGTGTGTCTAATAACCCACGTGTCTGTCTAACTCTATATTCTCCCCGTCGGCTTGAGTACCTGAGTGTTGGTCTTCCTGCCGGTGGGTCCATAGTAACTGTGTGTATGTATTTCTATGTGTTGTCAGCTTCATGTCTGCTCGACAGCGTACCTGCCTCCCTCTCTGCATGCACATCTGTCTCTCCTCATACCTGTATCCCTCTCTGCATGCACGTCTGTCTCTCCTCATACCTGTATCCCTCTCTGCATGCACATCTGTCTCTCCTCATCCCTGTCTCCCTCCGTTACCGACACAACCACAGCAAATTAAGAATGGTTGTTACTATTAATAGTCTGCGGTGGGATTAAAGGCCAGGGCCGTTTAGAATGGGCCAGACACTTCTATCCCTCATTGAAAATACTTTGCCGGGGTCAGCAGGCTGGGAAACATTATCAAGGGAACTAAGAAGGAAAGACAACGTGTTATTCTCTCCTTCTTATCTCACCATCCTGACTCAAACTCTCTTATTTTGCTGTCCCCATCGCTTTGATTCAATTGTCAGCAATCCAAGTCAATTGGTCTGGAACAAATCGACAGCTGGCGATGGGAACGTGTTGTTTAGTATTTAAGATTATGATAAGATTTAGAACACACACACACACACACACACACACACACACACACACAACTAGCTGTGTAGTGTTCCCACTGTGTCCCACGTAGGTTTGCTTTGCGGCGTGTCTATACAGTTCAAAGACGCTGAACTAAGGAAAGAAAAACAGAGTAATAATAATAATAATTTATTTTATTTAGTTTTTAGCGCTTTTCTAGATACTCAAAGCGCTCTACACAATTTGGTCGCAAATTAATACCACAGAACGAACAACGAATGGACCGACAGCTATCAAACACAACACTCAGTCTGAGTGATACCACGGCAGCCAATTTGCGCCAGACTTGCTCACCCAACATTTTACCTCTTGCACACACACATAGGACACACAGACTCACACAGAGTGGTTGGCAAGCAGGATTATGGCAGGGCAGACGTAGAAGTACTTGGAATGAGACATCTGGACTAACAGTAGACCTAGTACGTCTGGACTAACAGTGGTTTCTCTCCTGAAGACGCAGCACTCCTCCCTTTACTTTGCACTCCGCATCCTTACTTTGATCTAAACACACAACTCTGCTTTCTGAGAGCAGGAAAAACCTAAGAGAATGATTTTGAAACCCCCCCCCCCCCCCCCTCACCACCACCACCAAATAGAAGGTATTGATTCCACCTGTACTTTTTTTCCACCCTTCCTTCTCCTTCCTCTCTGCCTAAATTTCTCTTTTCCCCCGGTCCCTAATCTTTCTCCCTCTCTACCTCTCTACCTCTATTCCCCACAGTCTTTCCCTCTCTCTATTGGCGCGGGCACGCAGCTCTCTGCCATCCTTAACCACCTCTAAGCTGACCAGCCCTCTGTCAGCCATCACCAACCTCTTCACTGTCCTCCGCTAGAGAGGAAGAGTGGACACAGACGGAGAGGAGAACCAGGGGGAGAGGGAGAGAGAAACCAGAGACTGGGCGCGTTGGGAAATAAAGACAGAAGGGCACCAGAATAAAAGACGAGATGTGAAAGGGAGAGGAAAAGAGATGTCAGACGATACGGGCTATCATAAAAGGTGGGGTGTAATGTTGTCCCAGAAATAGAAGTAAATAGTAGAAAATGAGAGAATTTGCAAGAAAGTTAGATTAGCGAGAGAAAGAAAGAGAGGCAAAAAGGGAGGGACAGATGGGGAAGGTTTGAGGTCAATAGAAAGAGATCGTATCATCACCTGAACTCATAAAAGTGACAGTGTGTTGAACTGATGGCGCGAGCTTCAGACTGGCAGAACACTGCACGGTCAGCGTTCCAGTCCAGGCCCAAGCAGTGCACTTGGCCTGAAAAGTGTTTCGTGTACTTTATCCCTGCTCGTCTTCCTTCATGTGTTAGTAAAGTCTTCCTTATCTTCCGTTTCTGTTCTTTGCTTCCTTCCCTTCTCCTTTGCTGAAGTAAGTAGTAAACAGTAAGCACGTAATGTTAGAGGGGAGGAGGGTCAGAATAATGGCCTTCAGAACAGACGCCTCGGGAGGGAAAAAGTGGTGAAATATTTAAAAGTTATGAACGAGAGGTAGAGAGATGCAGTGAAGTATTAAAGTTAACACTTTACAAAGGGAGGGAAAACGATTACAAAGAGAACATTTCCCAGTCCTACACAGAACTGTCTTTTCAACCACGCTGTCTACTTTAGCTTGCACAAGACTCCCTCAAGGGGACCGGAGTCCTCCATCGTACGCAATCTATCTCTCACCCTGGCAAGAAAAAGACAAGATGGTGCAAGTAAAAAAAAAAGGCCAAAATTCCTAATAACTATTTTGACAGCCTTGAGATTTCACTGTGGCCCGAGGTGGAGCCGATGGAATAGCTCTCTGTTCACTTTTATTAGCTGAGAGACGTTCTCTGTGGCCAGTGGGCCTCTTCAGCACTGTGGCCAACACTCAGAGGGTGATTGAAAGCAAGGCCACGGAGGAACGAGACCGAAGGGGGGCAAAAGTGCAGTGTAGAGGTTATGGTGGAGCTGTGTCGGGATGGAGAGAGGGAAAAGAGGGAGACGAGAGCGGAGAGGAACAAGCGAGAAAGTCAGACAATTACACTGTGATTGGACACTCGAGAAAGATGGAGTAAAATAAAAGAGGGGCAAGTAGTAGAGAATCAAGCACCAATATCACACATCATATCACACCACACCTTTACCTTGATCAAGTAGGAAAATACCAGGGTAAAATACTACTGTTTCTGACACGGTTCATACAGTTGTCCTGACTGTCTTCTCACCATCTTTGCCTGCTATCTTAATCTGTTACATTCATATATTCTGATATTGAATATATATTGATTTCAAGTTTATACATTTATAAAAGAACACCTTGAAAACCCACTACACTGAACTATTCCTCACGCTTGCCGGGAAGTTAAGTCCAGAAGCAATGCATTACCAAACAATATCAGTCGATTTGACATTTGACATTATATATGCCAGGAGAAAACTGATTTTTTTTTTTTTTTTAAGTATAGCGTTTTAGAGTGTTCAGATACAATTGATACTGATGGCTATATATGCAAATACGTATGGCTACTTAGAATTCCAGTAATGTGACAAACTTTCACTTGGTTAAGAGTATGAAGCGAAAGTGCTGGATAACCCATACAGTATGTGTTCTGTACTGTACAGGGAAAAGGCTTTGCTGACTGCCTGTAGCTCCACTTGTCCTCACCCCCCTTGCTTACTCCCTCTTACACTTTTTCTCTGGCGGCTGGAGGGTTGCCATGGCTGACAGGCGCTTGGCGGAGAGAAAAGCACGGCTGTTGTTTTCTCCTCTGTCTGGTCCAGCCAACCTCCCCTCTGAGTTATGACCCAGCTCCAAGCCAGACAAAAGAAACATCTGTTGCCTGATTGAGTCGTAAATTCTCTCAACAAGGACCCCTGTCCATTGTCCAGTCCTGATCAAACGCTCCCTAGCGCTCAAACATGCAGGGCCCATGGCTCAAGGAGGCCATTTGAGCAGACGACACAGCTGTGGAGGGGCTGAGGGATCTATAAAAAGCAGTTTGGAAGCATGCCAAGTGTAATCCTTTGCTATGGGTTCTGTGTAAAAGCACTGGAATGAATTAGCAAACCTAGGTAGGCTATTTTAGGATTCATTTCAGATTCATTCCACTTAAAACAGAAGACCAATGAAAAACCTTGTAAGGGAATTATTTGTCCCTCTTAATCTGCTGCAGAATGATAACACAAAGATAATTTCCTGGAGAGTCTTTACCAAGACCAACACATCGCAGATGAAAACTATGAACTATACGCAATTTGCACCACTCTTTAGTTTAGACCGGACAAATCTCTGTGAACCTATACTATGGCACTCGACCTGAAATGTGATAAAGCTTAAAACAAATGCCAGAAACGATAGCTAAACAAAATGAATTACTGCTACAAGCTGCTATTATTTTTGATAAATAATTGATGGAGTGAGGGTAATGTGTAGCTCATGGGATTGTGGTTTCCTAAACGGGTGCTGTGTGGCGAGGCTACAACCCCCTGCACTGGGACACAATCACTCTCATAGAGACAGATGTACACACACACACTTTTCACTTACCAATTCTCTCTGTTGTCCGAAATGGTAGAAAACAATGACATAATTTATGTCCTATACTAACTGTGGATCTACAGAGCCTCAGAGGCCTCTCTATCCTTTCATCATCTACACAGATCCTAAAGCACAACTAACTGCCCAAACAGTGGCATGTAAGCCTAAGCCAATAGCCACGTACAAACTCACAGGGAAAGGGTATAGCAAGAGTATAGTGTGTTAGGTTTTAATCTTTTTTTTTAATGTTTTACAAGTATATTGTTATTTTTATTTAGTTTGATTGTTTTACAAATATATTGTTTTTTCATTCTTTTAATCATCATTTTGTTTTGTTTTTGTTTTCTGTCATGCAAAGTACATTGAGCTGCACTTGTTGTATGAAATGTGCTATACAAAGAAAGATTATTGACAAGACAAGCGGCCTGCTCCTTTCTGCTTCCTGAAGCCGACACACCTTCAGGCAGGAATGATGGAAAACCTTTATCAACCAAAACTTTCTTCACAGTGGCCGTGCCTGGCATAATACCATATAAAAGACGGGAAAAATCAACATATAATGTCGGACACACAGTCTGCAATTTACATAAACAATTTACATAATTTATTGTTATTCCCTTATTATCTCGGGAATACCGTAGTGCAGTTTGCAATGCGAATTTGCAGCGGTTGTTACCTTGGATTCCGGCTGTATAGGCACCGTTGGTGGACGCTGGAGGTCCCGGTTATGAGGTTCATTGTCCTTCTCACTGATTTCCGTCATCTTCACTAAAAACTCTTAACAGATGATAGTCAAGAAAACGTCCCTTATGGGCTACCAAGTAATAAGTCCAATGCGAAAATTAAGCTACTGAGAAATAGGAATGTAGCAAAGTTAGTTTAGCAAAGTGTCCTTAGGTTAAGAGAATTGTTGACTTGTCCGTCTCAAAATTGCAGTGATCGAGGTTGTACGTATGATTAAAATTGTTCAAGTTAATGTCAGAAACTTAGAGTCAGATTGCGATACAAAATATTTACACATAAAGATATCAATACAATTGTGTCTTATCGGAGTAGACTAGCCTTACAACTACGCTTGAGAGTCAACCCCTCCTTGAATGGTATGTCGACACTAGCGAGTTTTGTCTTCTCTGCCCTGCGCGCCCTTACAGAAACTTTGCTTTTTAGAGAAACGTTTGGTGATTGGACGAAACTCATCCAATACGTTATTATGACTGTAGTAGCACATGGGGAATGGCTGGAACTGTGATGACGTTCGAAGGGTGGGTGGTGTGCCACGCAGGTATCATCCTGACAAAATTGGCATGCAGTCCCTGCAGGTACATAAATAGCCTCCTCGCTTCGACGTCTTTGCAGCTCTCTCTATTTTGAAGAAGAGATTATCTATTTTTGTCTTCTCAACGAAAGCAGCGTAGTATTAGAGCCAGACCAGCGTGGGCAGTGCAAACATATTCAGCACCACGCTTCTGGACAGCGCCTGGTTTCTTCACTCCATGGAAACAAGTTGTCAGTTATGAGATCACATATAATTAACACAAATCATTTTACAACCTTAATTCCCACGGATCATTTCCTCAGGGTATAAGACACATGAAAAACATATAAATATATTTTTGTTGTTTAACTCCATCACACTTCACGATGTTTACAAAATCTATTTTAATAAGCGAGCACCTTTCTTACAATGTCTTAAACTACGCACCTCTTGATGCTTGGATAAACATAGAAGCAATTAAATAGGACGTGGAGTTATCCTCCCACTCATAACACTTGAACGGCTCTACCAGGCTGCACGGGTCTGGTAATGTAATAACAACAATTACAAGAAGAACCATTGGGGCCTGTAACTTTTTATGATAATCTTCTCTTCACTTCAAATTTAGCTTTTTGTCCTTGTGGCAATATGTGTTAAAACAATTATCTATTACTCATA